>PVKV010007695.1:0-10776 GCA_004027835.1 Alouatta palliata
TATATATGGTTGAACTTGGGCTAAAATGTCCTTCCAAGGTAGAAGGAACATAAGTGACTTGCTCAAGAATTTTTCAAGACGTGAGCTAAGGTTCTTTGACTCCCTGACTACCTTTTCCATTTTATCATACAGATTAAATATCACAAAGGCCTATTCTTGTAGCAGTTATGAACATTGGGTATAGGAGAGAAAATTCTTTGAGAGGCCTGGATGTAGTGGTTTGGAAAAAATTTTTTAAAAAAAATGCTCAGCTGGGCGGGCGTGGTGGCTCATGCCTGTAATCCAAGCACTTTGGAGGCCAAGGCGGGCAGATCACCTGAAGTCGGGAGTTCAAGACCAGCCTGACCAACATGGTGAAACCCCATTTTTAAATAAATAAATAAATAAGTAAATAAATAAAATAAAAAATGCTCAGATGAATTTGGAATTGATTGAAAAGGTATACTCTGACACTGTAAAGAGACATGTAAGAAATACAGTAGTAACTAATTAGCAGGAATGAAAATGTTGAAAACATGTATGTATTCCTTTTTGTGCATTACTGATGTCTTGCTGAAGGTCATTTTTACTTTGCTCCTGGATCATTGCAGTAACCCACAAAGGTGTCTTTTCTGCCAGCTGTAGCTAGCTATCCTTGCTGTAAGCATTACCTTTTAAAATCACAAACAGAATCATAAACCTCTTAAAATATTTCAGAGGTTCTCGTAAGTAACTCTGTGATCAGTTAGATCTCCATAACTCAGCTCCCAAGGCTGTTCATGCTTTGCTGCCTGTCCATTTCTCCAGCTTCGTCTTTATTAGACCACTCCGTCACCCAGCACACATACACCCTTTGATCTAGCTTTACCAATGACTTGGAATTCCCTGGAAGTTGTAATGCTGTTTCCTGGGAGACCTTCCTACATTACAATTCCTTATGTCAACCCTGTTCTTTCCATTTCCTAGTATTTAATTTTTATTTGTTCTTCAAACCTTAAGCCAATTTTTTAAAACCTAGATTCTCTTTGACTTAATAATTCTGTCTGTAAGAGTCAGTTTTAATGAAATATATATTTATGTGCAAATATGTTTATTGCCAATACTTATAATAGCAAAAAATATTGTATTTGAAGCAATTAAATATGCAGTAGGGGAATGATTTAATAAATGCTGTGCAATATTACATAGCTGTTAGCTTTTTATTGTCACAGATTTTTTTGATAAGATAACCTATAACATTAAGAGTAGGAAATACACATGTATATGTTTTCCCATTTATACGTTAGTGTCTGTAACTATGTTTAGTGGGGAGTGGAAGAGAGACTGCAAAAGATCACTGAAAGGAAATATCTTAAAATTAATAGAAGCTCTTTGGATGATAGGTTCCTAGGTGATTTTTATATCTTTGTGTTTATAATTTATTTTGCTAGTTTCCACAAGTATAGTTGTATTTTGTAATAAAGAAAAGAACAATTTAATTTAAACACATGCAAATGAGTTCAAGGATCTGCCTGCCTGGGAAGCCTTCCACAAACTCCCTTGCGAATTAGGATGCCGTCTCTTCTGCATTTCCGCAGGGCCTGTGCTTAACTCCAGTTGAGCATCTGTGGCACTGAATGCTAATCACTGACTCATTCATCTCTCCTCAGTCCTAAACTATGATATTCTTAAGGGCGGGCAGGCATGAGTCTTAAATGACTTTTCCTAAGAGCCTAGCATAGTAACTGCCAGATGGTGAGTGCTCAGTCAAAGGTATTGAATCAATAAACAGGAAACGAAGGCTTCTCCAGAGTTAGGCAGCTATGCTAATCACTCACTGACCCGGTGTGTGAAGACGTTAGACCTGGAGATCAGTGGGACCTGGGAGAAATGATTGTATGTTTGGATTACTCCTTTTCCTAGTACACTAGAGTTCTCGTATTCGAGGGTCCTACTCTTCAAATCTCCATCCCCGCCATCTGACTTGCGCAAACGTTGTCCCTTCTTTTTTTTTTTTTTTTTTTTTTGCAGAATCTCGCTCTATCACCCAGACCTGAGTGCAGTGGTGTGATCTCCGCTCACCGTAGCCTCCACCTCCTGGGTTCCAGCGATTCTCCTGCCACAGTCTCCTGGGTAGCTGGAATTAAAGGCACGTACCACCATGCCTGACTAATTTTTGTATTTTTTAATAGGGACGAGGTTTCATTATGTTGGCCAGGCTGGTCTTGAACTCCTGACTTCAGGCGATCTGCCCACCTCAGCCTCTCAAAGACATTGTCGCTTCTTTAAAGTCTGCTTCAAATATCAGAAGCTCCTGGATCTTCCTGATATCCCTAGTCTGATCTGAAGATTTTAAATCCCTTTATCAGGACTTACTGTCACCTGCCTTGTTTTAGTCATTTTTTATCTGCATCTTTACACCCTTTGATCTAGCTTTACCAAATGTGAGACTTCAGAGATTTCATAATTTCACAGTGTGTACATACACAAAGCATGATGTTGGCCAGGCGTGGTGGCTCACGCCTGTAATCTCAGCACTTTGGGTGGCCGAGGTGGGTAGATAACCTGAGGTCAGGAGTTCGAGACCAGCCTGGCCAACATAGTGAAAATTCATCTCTACTAAAAATGCAAAATTAGCTGGGTATGGTGGAGCATTCCTGTACTCCCAGCAACTCGGGAGGCTGAGGCAGAAGAATCACTTGAACGCACGAGGCAGAGGTTGCAGTGAGCTGAGATCTTGCCATTGCACTCCAGCCTGGGCTAAAAGAGTGAAACTCTGTCCAAAAAAAAAAAAAAAAAAAAGCATAATGTTGTAAATTGTAAGTATTAATATATGAATTTGTGTCCATTAAAATTAATATTCAAATGCTTTGAAGATCCTAAGTGTACAAAACATGTCTTGTTTTGATTTTAGTCCTTAACAATGCCTAATAGTATTTTTGAAAATAGCTTGTGCTCTGTAGATCATTTACTTATATAACCAATTCTGATTTAAGAATTTTTTTTCCACTTGGGCCTTCCCTGACCAGGCAACTGAAAATTGAAGTTTCTTTGCCCTACAATGAAGAAAATCTGTGATCCTGTTTTTATTTTATTTAATTTTTCTCTGCAGTAATCATTACCATCTGATATATTAAATTGTTTGCTTATTTACTTATCTACAATCTTGAACAGATAGTAGAGATAACTATATCTTTTGCTCATTGCTGTATCCCCAAGGCCTATGTCTGCCCAGCACTTAGTAGGTGTTCTGTGCTCTTTCTACAGCCCAGCCCAATTGTCTTAATACTTGGAAAAATCTTTCTCCATCATCCTGGTGTTAACCTTCCAGAAAAGATCAGATTGCTAACCATTTTATTTCCACTAAAACAAAATAAAATCTAAGACTTATTAATCAGTGACA
Source organism: Alouatta palliata (assembly GCA_004027835.1). NCBI lineage: Eukaryota > Metazoa > Chordata > Mammalia > Primates > Atelidae > Alouatta > Alouatta palliata. The sequence goes on from PVKV010007695.1 coordinate 3,362, forward strand.
GGCTTTGCCCATGAGTGAAGAGGCATTCAAGTTTTTTACTTGACATGTAGGTTGGAACATTATAAAGTTCATCAGTCAAAGTTTTTGACACCAAACCGCCACCTTCAGAATTAAGCTTTAAATCATTTTCCAAGATGTCCTGGGTGCTGTGACAGTTAGGTAATCCTGGTTCTATCAGTACACTGGCTCTGTAACACCTCCTAGATTGTCTGCTCGTTAGTTTTCATGTTTTGGGTTTCAGAGACTTTTGAGCTAGCAGTTCAGTGAATGCCCAGAGTTGAATCCAGTTTCTTTGGCAGCTTTTACAGTTAATGATGGCCTGTTCACTTGAATAGCTTTTGGTTTCACCTTCAATTCAGGAACAACTAAGCACTAAGTGATGTACCTCTCTTACCCCTTCTCAGTGGGACTGGAATCACATGTCTTCATGTTTTCTGGAAGCATTTGTTAAAGTGGCCTGTGCATAAAGTAAGATCCATGGGGTGAATTTGATATGTCATTCATTCGGTCATGCATTGATTATTTTATTTCACAGTTTATTGTGTTAGTGCACCTTGAGAGGTCTGAACCAGACATTGACCTGCCCTTCAAACACCTTAAAGTTGAGAAGGGGTGATAAGTCCCTCTTCCTGACCCATCCAAGCAAGTGATACTGTGTCTTTTGTGTCTCAAGACACAAAAGAATTCTGGGAACTTTATTAAATCTCTTATCATTTTGTATTGTATTTCTGTATTTATATGTTTCTGTGAGTTTCCCGAGGGCTTGGAGCAAATTGTATTCATTTATTTCTACATCCTCAGAACTAAGCACAGATAGGATAAGCCCTCAATAAATGTAGGGTGAATAAATAAGAAAGCTAGGTGCAGAATAAAGTGAACCTTTACTGGGATGAGAGAGGAGATATTTGAGGTGACTTTGATGGCTGGATATGTAGAAAAGGGAGGGAAACCTTATGGCAATGGATGCAGCATGTCAAAGATAGGAAAGTGCAAAAGGGTCACACCTCTGTTAACTACATGGAGTGTTTCCATTTGGTTGGAGGATGGGGTTCACAAGGGGAGAAAAACACAAATTATATTAGCAAAAGGGCTTGGGATCAGATGTAAGTTTTGCAAAGGAGGCAGGGAATACCTAACACCATTACTCTTCACTGGCCTTTGTTCCAACTCTTAAGACTCACTCCATCTGTTATGTTTTAAGGTTAAAGAAAAGATAACGGGGTCAGAAGGCGAGTGTTATGTTATAAGAGATTAGAACCTGGAAAATCCTTCCTGGAACATAGGACTGAGTAGGATTAGGGTGGGGAGATAGTTAGGGCTCTTGAAATGAGCCCGTTTCGGCCTCAGGTTCTTGCCTGTTGAATTCATTTGTCAACCTTAGGGCACAGTGCATTTGAAAAACCCCGTGTTGGATTTTTTTAGATAAACTTTGCAGGGGTTGAGTACAAGAAGACTGTCGCTCTTCCTTCTGTTTGCACTTGCTTCCAACAGAGTACCTCACCTAGTGCCCTGGGGATGTTGGCAGGTCAGGCTTCTTCACAGGACCGCCAGGACTGTCACATGTTTCTTTGTTTCCCAGAGCCAAGTACAGTGCTGGCACATGGAAGATCCTCCATAAATATCTTCTGGGTGAAATTGCATTGCTGAAATATAGCCAAAGATAGTATTACCTCAGGGACATCAGAAACAGGAATTTTCGTCTCGATTGGAGTTAGATACTCATAGCTCATGGGCGATAGAATTTTCTATTAGGAAAATGACATTATAGGTATTATTTTTCTGGTTCCTTTATGCAGTGGGAATGAGAGGTGAGCACAAACACGAGAGGGCAGTGGAATGTCATTAAATCGGCGAATATCTCTAGGACATGAATTAGGGAGTGTTGAGAGAAGTTGAGGCTGTGTACTGAAGACAGAAGACTGATGTCTTCCTTTTTTAATAGAGGAGGAATGAGTGCAGAGTGTAAGAGGGCTCTGCAGGTTGTGCTTATGTGCTGCGTGTGCAGCTCAGAATTACAGCTTCTGAAAACAGTTTGTTTTTCTAGTTAGACATACACTTGCGTGCGGATCTGGTTTTTGGTAAGGACAAGCTATTAACTATTGATGTATTGTTAATACTGTTTTGCTAAATGGTTAGTCTTTCTATTGTGGAAAAAACGAATATGCTATGCAAGCTTTTATGTGTGTAGGAATGGGAAAGAGGATACTGGGAGAAGTAATGTATATTTCAGATCATTAAGTGCTGAACATGTTCTATTGGGGGGAGTATCCCATTCTTACAGCACCATTATTGCTCATTTGAGGGGCAGCACGGGTGGCTATTGATCATCTGTGTGGTATCTGAGGACAGACAATTAGGTCTCTGTTTCTATGAAATAATCTTGGCCAACTTCAAATGTATTCCCTTTACGCTTAGGGAAAAACAGTTATTTTGGCAGAAGAATCATCTGTCTAGTTCCTTTGCACATGTCCTGTTTTGTCTCAGAAGAGGCGTTTGTATATTTTTAATTTGGTGCCAAAATTAAGAAGTGTCTGTAGTTCTTATGTATCTGACTAGATGTGTTGAATTGAGGTAGCAGAAAGTAGAAATGGCAATGTGGCTTATTTGGAGGATTGAATGTTTTGTTTTCTAGAATGTTCCACCTCATTTCCCACTTGTCCTCCAGAACGTGGGGTGTGGCCAGCAGAATGGCAGGCAGTGGGCACACAGCTTGGCAGCAATCTTGAGTGCCAGTGCTTGTGCTTTCCCCCAAGTTGAGAATGTTGGCAAAAACTGCTGCTTAAAACAGCGGGACTCCCTTTCTCTCCCTGGAGACTGACTGTCTTCCCTTTTCTGTTGACCTGAGGCTTTAGATCACAGACAGCTCCTAATGGGAAACTCGCCCCAGTTTTGGCAGTGGGGATACACATTGCCAGTGATACTTTGTCATTCCGGCAGTTGATTTATTGCAGAGGTTCAGTATGCAGTGCCTGGGTTTAGACAAATTTAGAGTTCAAGTCGTTTCTATTGACTTCTAGACAATCACTGCCCAGTGATGGGATCAGTCCACGGATTTTGATTAGTTTAAATTTCATGTTGCAGAAGCCTCGATAATCAAGCAGTGAGTAATGGGATGTTAATGCCGAAGTCCTGGAAATAGCTTTCAGAAACTTCTTATGTGTATGGAGGGAATGACTCCAACTTACCCGTTTGTTCATTCAGTTCTCTATGTAGTCAGCACATGGTAACTGAGTGAAATGGATGGTGTTATTCAAATATAGCATGTACTTTTTGTGTAGCTGTTTTCCTGAATGACCAGGCTTGAATTAGCGGTGATCTCTGATAACTAGTTCACTTAGAAAAGCTTCACATTTCTCTTGTTTTAATAATATGTAACACATTTAAGCCACAGTTTAGAGCATTTTACTATAGGATCGCATAGGAGAAAAAAATTTTGGCTGTTTCCAGCCATCTTTTGGTTATACACTAAGAGCTCATTTGCCTTTTGCTATTAATGTTTGTGGCACCTATTAGAGAAAAGGGACTCCTCATAGTTTGGAGTGCATTAGGGGCGAAGCCTGAAGTATTCAGTGAATCAAACTGTGACTTCAAGTTGACTGCTTACTCCCTCTTGAACAAAAGACAATATGTGTGGAATTCTGATTACAGCTCAGATCTTCAGCTTTAAGAAGCTGCCCTTTGAGCTTGCTCTGTAAATAATGATTAGGTGTAAACCTTGTATTTTGGTCCTTCACCACCCAGAATGGTGCCTGGGTACTGAAGAAAAGAGCTTTTCCCATTGCATAAGCACTTTAAACAGTAGACACTTTAGCAGGGAGACTAAAATAGGTTTTCTGTTGTTCAAATGGGTGGTTTAAGTGCTTTGCAGGTGTGTCTTAGAGAATGGAGGTATTTATTTTTAATGAGAAGAACTGAAGAATAAAACAATCACAGCCTTGGAGAATTGCAGATCAAAGCTTTTTTCATTATAAAACAAATGAAGGCCTCCATCCTAGGAGCTAGTAAATTCATTAATTTTTAATAGAGGAATAGGCTATAAATGGTAATTTAATTCTTTTGGGAGAAGATCCTTTAAGTGGTGTTTAAAAATCTACATAGGTGGTTTGGAGTGAAAACCTGCTGTGATATCTAGGGCAGTAAATGTACAGTGCAGTAGAAAAACTTGTTCAGAAGCACTATGGGTCCTTTATAACTGCTCTGTTTCTACCTAATGTGCAGTATAATATTTTGTACTACAGATATATTTAGTTATTTTAGAACTGGATTTCCCATCTTGCTGTTTGGATCAGAAATGCTACTGTCAAAAAGTAGAGCTGTAGACAGCAATAATAAGCAAATCCCAAGCCTTCCAAATCTCTCTTTCATGTTTCTCCTGATTCGTCAAGATCTCCTCTCACCATTCCGAATGCTTGTGCTCCTTTGTATCCCTGTGGTTTCTTTCTTTTGCAATTCAAATAGCAGCTGTAACATTTACTGAAGAAGCAAGCTCAGCTCTCCAAATGATGGCTGGTTCCATGAGAGAACCACTCTGCTTCGAAGTGACACGGGTTCCCAGGTGACAGCCCTTCCAGAACTGTGGTGCTGTGAACTGACCACGTTGGAGTGGTGGTAGAACTCAGGGAAGCCACGTTTGTTAAAGTGGCCTGAGTTTGGAGCCATTCTACAGGCACAGAAAAACGGCAGAGCAAATGAGTTGTCTAAGATACCGGTGTGTGTATGGAGGCGTGTTTTTGTAAAATGGAAATTGTTGCTGGGCTGAGAAGTACCTTTTGGAAATAAGATAAATTGTGAAGTTGAAAAAGTGTTAAGGCATGTTCATCAACAGATGATTGAATAAAAAAACATGGTATGTTCTTACAGTAGAATACTATTCAGCCTGTAAAACGGAGGAGATTCTGCAGTTTCTGACAACATGAATGAACCTGGAGGACATAATGCAAAGTAAAATAAGGGAGTCACAGAAAGACGAATAAATCTAAAGTAGCCAAATTTATAAAATCAGTGAAATGATGTCGGCAGGGGCTCAAGGGCAGGGGAAATTGGAGAGTTACTAATCAAAGGACATAAAGAGCAAGACGAGTAAGTTCTAAAGATCTGCTCTACAACATGTCACCAATAGCCGTGTTAGGTCATCTGGTTCTATCCTCTGTTTTAGAGACGAAGAAACTGGCTCTCAGTGATTAAGGGATATCCCTTGAGCCTTAAACCAGTCAGCACCTGAGTCTCCTTCTTGCATCTCCTGTTGTTTAACTCTACACCCTGGCTTATTTATGCCTTTCTTCATCTTAAATCCTCTCCTGGAAAAAAGCAGTATATAAATAAATGGACGAATGTATGCCTTCTGAATTTTAACTGCTCATTCTTATAAATGTTTATCCCTATTATAAATTGACACATATTTGCCTATCTTGCTTGCCTTCCCTCCCCCATTCCTAAATTTAGAGTTGCATGAAGACAGGGACTTTGTTTAAAGTAAAATAAACCTATGGCATGTAAAATTCTGTCATGTGTCTGTGAGTATTCAAAAAACGTTGCAAAAGAAAGAGTATCATACATGAAACATTTGCATTTTTTAATCTTCCAGGCTGGATGGACCACACTTGGTTGGTTCTTTGGTGATGGGCAGTTAAACCTGATCTGGAAAAAAGAAAGATTTCCCATTTCATTGCCTCCTCTTCTATTCCTTGTGCATGTACTGACAACTTCGCCTCAGAACTACTGGAGCCTAAACAATAATCTCCTCTGAGCTTCAGGCCCTGCTTGCGGGGCTCACCATTGGCTTGGGGTCAGAGAACTAGGTTGGGCCTTAATGCAGAGACATGCAGGCTGTGAAAAGAATCATAAATATCCCCTTTGTGCCTCATCCATGAGCAGGTGTTCTCTAAGTTATCTCGTTGGTGGTTTTAGTCACACATGTTGGCTGGCAGTTAAGGAACTTAGTTTTTGAAGGGCTAATCTCCTGGGTCAGATGATTCCAATTAATGTTCACGTTAAGGTGAACAGTTTGCCTTCTCTCAAACCTACGGTTTATTACATTTATGTTCCAGAGTCTATTCCATGATTTTTCTCAGCATCCTGAATAGGGCCTTTAAAGCATCTAAAACTTAACATACCCAAGATGGGTATCCAATTCTTTATCCCACACATTTTCTTCTTCTGCCATCTTGTCTCATCTCAGTAAATAGCAGCTCCGTCCTCCCAGCCTGGAGTCTCCATGATGCATAGATAAATGTGTATGCACACATATGCATGTATGCATGCACATGTATATATGTGTGTATATACATGCATGTATGTGTGTATATATACATATATGAATGTATACATGTTTTGTATACAAAACATATATATATAATGTTTTGACTTTTGTATTCAATTTATCGGCAAATCCTGTTGGCCCTGCTTGAGAATATTTCCAGAATCTGATCACTTTTCATTGTTACTACCTTGGTCCAAGTCACCATTATCTCTATGTAGGATTACTGCAGTAGCCTCTTTGCTGGTCTCTTTGCCTCTGCCCTTTGTTGTCACCTGTTGGCAACACTTCAGCTCAGTCATGTTGAATATTGGTCGGATCCTATCCTTTCTCTGCTCAAAACAATGACGGTTTCCTATCTGAGAGCAAACTTCGCAAAGACTCTACGGAATCTGGCCCTTTGTTTTTTCTGACTTTATTTTTACTGTTCTCTACTTGCTGAGTTTTGCTACACTGTCGCCTGTTGTTCCTTGAGTGTAGCAGGCCTGCTCCCCCCTGACGGCCTTTGCTTTGGCTGTATCTTCAGCTTGCTGTGCTCTTCCCCTTCATTTGCATGGCTCACTCCCTTCCCTTGTTCTTGTCTTTATCCAAATGTCCCTTTCTCAGCAAGCCTTTACCTGAATACCCGATTGCCTGCCTATCCTTCTTTCCTGCCTTCCTTCTCTCCACAGTCCTTTGTATCATATGACTTTCATATATTCTGGTCATTTTCTTTCTTTCTTTTCAGTCTCCCTCCTTTAGAATATAGCCCTTTGGGGGCACAGATTATTGTCAGCTTTTTGTCTGGGCCTGTCTCACTAGCTCCTTAATGGTCCCTGTCCCATAATAAGCCATCAGTATATTGAAAAAATGAATGAATGCTTTCCAGCGAAATCTGCCTTTTCATAGCCCAAAGGCTGTTTTCTGTGGTGTTAATATTTAATAAAAGAGGCCAGGTGTGGTGGCTTATGCCTGTAATCCCAGAACTTTGGGAGGCCTAGGCAGGCGGATCACCTGAGGTTAGGAGTTTGAGACCACCCTGATCAACATGGCAAAACCCCATCTCCACAAAAAAATTAGTGAGTCATGGTGGTGGATGCCTTGTAATCTAAGCTACTCAGGAGGCTAAGACAGGAGAATCACTTGAACCTGTGAGGCAGAGGTTTCAGCGATCTGAGAA
>PVKV010007695.1:10876-23576 GCA_004027835.1 Alouatta palliata
CTCCTGCCTCAGCCTCCCGAGTAGCTGGGACTACAGGCACGTGCCACCATGCCCAGCTAATTTTTGTATTTTTAGTAGAGACGGGGTTTCACCATGTTGACCAGGATGGTCTCGATCTCTTGACCTCGTGATCCACCCGCCTCGGCCTCCCAAAGTGCTGGGATTACAGGCGTGAGCCACCGCGCCCGGCTATGTGGCTTTCTTTAGCTGCACACCTGGCACTTGCAGCTCCAAGTTACTTCTCTAACTAGTAGGAGTTTCTACGTCATTAGACTGAATATCATACATACCAATTTGAAAGGCTTGGGTTTGTAAATATATATGAGAAGCTGAATGCCCTTCAACTGTCCTCTTGAGGTACCAACCATAGCAAAAATATAACACTCATTAAGCATTTACTCTGCCAAATGCTTTTTATTACACACACACACACACACACACACACACACACACACACACACATATACACACGGAGGTAGGTGGGTGTTTTCTCCATTTTACAACCGAGGACTCTGAGGTTTAAAGAGCTTATGTAACTTGTCCAGTATAAAGATGTGTAGGTGACAGTCAAGATGCTGACCTGAGGTGTCTCAAGCACTCTTCCCTGTTAGAGGGGTTGACTCTTTAAACATGTTAACTAAAGGGTTCTTTCTCTCCTTTTGCCTTGGGTGGGAGCCTGACACTTGTACTCATGAAATCAGGCCAAGCAAGGAGAGTAGAGAGAAGACAAGGTAAGGATGTTATAGATCACATCTTTAATGTTTGGGATTGCATCTAATCCATAACCCTCAGCATTGGGGCCCAGCTCTGTGCTTCAGGCTGTAGAGGGGAAGAGCACTCGCTAGTTAGAAACTCAATTGAGAAGAGGAGCCCAGAGTCTCTGCCTTTGGTACAGGTATAAAGTGCATGCCTCCTTCTTCTGGACAAAGTGAGTTGGTCTAAATGCACATTGTGCCCTGGTAGCCAAAAGTGATTTCCGCCTTCCTAGGCCTGAGCCACAGTCTGCTCTGATCACCACAATCAGATTTCAGAGCTAGACTGGATTTTGGGGATTTGCAACACTTTTGCCACCATTGGCGCTCCAGCCATTCAGAAAAGCATGCAAATTCTCCAACACATGGTTGTCTTTCTTACCCTGGATCTTTGTGTGCTCTGCTCCCTTTCTGTTAAAACTTGCCCTCCGTGTTCCTCTGGCCAACTTTTTGCAGTTTGGAATTCAGCCTAGAAGAGAGAACACAGTTAAAATTTTCAATTCTTTTTTTCAAGGAAAAAATATCAGTTAGCGATATCATGGTTCTTTTTTTAATGTTTGCAGTGTATTCCACCAAACAAAATATTAATTTATGTAAGTATCGGTATATGTGGATGCTAGCATATGAAAGATTGGTCTGTCCTTCAGTCTCTCTTATCTAAAAAATGGCAAAGTTAAATCATGGATGTGAAATCCAAACAAGTGTATTTATTAATGGATATTGGTGGCCTGTTATCAAGGCACAGCCTTCTGGTTAGACCTATTCTTAGATTAATGATAAACAGAATAATAATTTTTTAAATATGCTAAGTGTGTATCTTTAGCATAAGTGTGTGACTACATTTAGTATGGGTTTTTCATTATTATCCTTAGGGAAAGAAGGCACAAGTTATTTTTTAATGATTCCAGATGTCCAAAACTGTATTTTTCCTCAAATTTTAATGTACCTCCAGAGCAGTTTCACAGCTAGAGCTGTTGAACATGACCGTGGGGATGGAAAGTGAGGTGAGACAGCTGCTTTTGTTTGTGAGGAAACTTAATTTGTGTGACACTTGCCTTCTGTCTTCCAGAAAATCAGCATATGTAGTTTTAAAACACAGAATGAGGATACTACAGTGTTTATTAAGCAAATCTGGTTTATGTCCCTGCATATTTTTGTGATGGTGTATAAAAATTTTAGGTTATACTGCATATAGCAAATTCTCCTCACCTGAAATGACACTTTTATTTAAAAGAGGCATTTAAGTGTAAGGTTCAGTAGGCAGAGAGAGAACTGGCATTTACTGAGACTCTTCTATGTGTCTGGCAGTGGGTCAGAAGTATGCATTGTGCAAACAATGCATTTCCCACTGGACTCTGATATCACAGGTATTTTAAGAAGGGCAGAGTTATAAGGATGGAACATCTGAAATACTTCTGAATAAAATAAGTGTCAGCTGGATGTGTTGGTTCTTGCTTATAGTCACTGCTATTCAGGAGGCTGAGGCAGAAGCAATCCTAGAAATGCTTGAGCCTAGGAGTTGGAGGCTGTAGTGGGCAATGATTGCATCTGTGAATAGCCAGAGGCTGGACAACATGGAGAGACTCTGCAAAGAAAGACAGGAAAGGAGGGAGGGACGGAGGAAAAGGAGGAAGGAAGGGAAGGCAAAATAAGCTCTCAATGACCTGAAGTGATAGAGGACAACAGCAATGTGGGAACCTTAGCACGTGATCTCCAGGAGCCTTTTAGGTTTCCTGTAAGCGGGTGGAAGCTGGAAGGCAGAAATGAAGGCGAGGCCATGGAGGGAGGGATGAGCTTTCTTCTTACTCCAGGCACCACTCTCTTAGCTTCTGCTCGGGGTGAGGGGTTTCGCTTGTGAGATTGCTGTGCAGGTCGTCAGTCCTTTCTTCTTTTTCAAGAGTTACATTTTTATTTTCCTTAATATAAAAGTAATTCAATTATTTGCTGAAAATTTAAAGAGTGTACATGAATGTAAAGAAAATTATAATCATACTCATGATCACATGACCCTGATAAAGAACCAGTTTTCAATTTGAAGCAGAACCTCAGATGTTTTATATATATTTATGTTTTATATATATTTATAAATATAAATATTTATATATATATGTTTTATATATATATATATATATATATATATATATATATATATAAATGTTTTTGTTTTTCTTATCCAATTTGAATATACAGTCCATACCCTTTTATTTCATATATTAGTGGTCAGTTTTCCTAATTAGGTAATTAGACAATGATGGTCACTTGGGTAGAGATGGGTCTCAAGAAAAGGATCAGGAGGTCTTCTAAACCTCATAACTACAAGAGACCCATGATCGGAGCACATAGGAATGGACTGCAGGTCTGTTGATAATAATAATACATCACAGCCTTGCTTTCATAAGGCTTCTTGATTATTCAATAGTAATCAGACCCTTACACTCTCACTAGCAGTAGATAAAGGAAGTTTTATATTATCCAGATTTGCGATGAGGAAAGGCAGTATTGAGCTAAAGCCACTTGCGTACAAGTACACAATTGGATAGAAATTCAGATTTCCAATGAGGTAGCTTTTCCACCACATTATTAAGTCTATCGGTTTCCTGCAGTCTTAGCTTGGGCTGCATAACCAAATACCACAGACTACAGACTGGGTGACTTAAACAATGGATATATATTTTCTCACAGTTTTGGAGGCCAGGAAAATCCCAAATCAAGATTTTGGTCTGCTTGATTTCTGGTGAGGGCTCTCTTCCTGGCCTGCAGACAACTGCCTTCTTGCTTTGCCCTCAAATGACTTTTCCTTGGTGCATGCATACATGCAGAAAAAAAGAATTCTCTGGTGTCCTTCTTCAAAGGACACTAATCCTATCCAATCAAGGCCCCACCCTTATAACCTCATTTAACCTTAATTACTTCCATAGAGACCTCATCTCTAAATACAGCCACACTGGGGATTAGGGCTTCAGCATATGAACCTGGAGATGGAAGGGCACACACATTCAGTCCATAACATTTGTCCAACAAGCACTACTAGGTGCCTACTTTCATTGTCCTGCTGAGGAGTCTAAGGTACAGTGATGACCCATTGCCAGGTCCTGCTGTAATGGAGATAAGTGTGGACCTACATAGGACAAGCTGGAGAAGGTATTCATTGGGAAGTGATTTGTGAGCCTTGAGAGACAAGTATAGGAGTCGGGCAGAAAAGAAGACGGCAATCAAGAGTTTATTCTATATTGCTGTCTATTGGTAGCACAAAGAAATAGAACCTGAGTTTGCCTTTTTTTTTTCTTATTTTCTTCTATTGAATATCATCATGCTAGATTATATGAGCCTTTGTAAACCATGCAGATCTTTCACTTCATCCCTCTTTTTGTTTGGAAAGGTGGAATATGAATAAATAAAATGAAATGTGGAACGTGGAGTCAGGTAATTGTCAGAATGTTAATTCCAGGCATGCATTCCTCTGTTTCTTTCAAGTGTTGTGTTCGTAAAGACATAATTGAAAGATTTAGCAGTACTTGTGTAATCTCTATCAATCCCTACTGATATGTCATAGTGTAGTTTGCTTATTTTATCCACTGGCTGTTGGCATTGTTTTTTCTTGCAAGGTCTTTCTGATCACCTCATCATGGGCAAACTTGAAATCTCAATTTGACCGCTAAGAAAAGGACATCAGAAAGCTGGAGGTTTTCTGTTAAAATGCATGTTTCCTGTCACCATCTCATTTACTCATTCAGCTCACATTTACTGAGCATTTACTACTTTCCATAAACTCTTCTAGATAGAACTGTTGGGTACAAGGCAGAACAAGATAATTCTTTACCCTGGAATGCATGTAGGCTCATGCAGGGATGAAAAATACTGTTCAATTCAACCACACACTTGGTTCACGGAGGCTTCCAGGAGCACTTATGGAAGAGGTTTCTAAGACTCCATTTACGGTGACTTGGCCAGGAGGCTGTATTGGATTATTGGGAGCCACCAGGGGCCTTCGGCAGGGAGTTGAGGAAAAGGAAGTAGTGACTTGCAAATTGCATATTTGCTAACCTGAGCTGTGCCATGTCGGGATACAATTCTTTCACTGAATTATGGATGCAGGGTCAAAAATATATTATCTTCAGTGGGATAAAAAATCACACTCCTGCAATGATCAGTTATCTTATATTTACATTTTGTTAGAAATACATTTTGGTCTTCTAGAAATTTTTTTCTCCATGGCTTTTCATCTCCTTCCTCCCTAGATTTTAGATTACAGTTGGGAAATTGTTCTCTTCTTGATGGAGTGATCCATTGTTGGCAGAAATTTATTAATATATTTCAGCAAAAGCCTGGGATGTAGGCTGACTATAGAAAGAAGGGGCCTCAAACCCTTGACTTTTTCTTTTACACAGCAGTTCTCATTCTTGGATGCACAATAGAATCACCTTAGATGCTTTTTAAAAGCCCAGGACTCACCCTAAACTATAGAACTTCCAGGATGGAACTCGGACATCAGATTTCAATGTACAACCTTGGAGAACCACTGTCTGACCAGAGCACATGCGGCCTCCACTAGGTTTTGGTCAGTTGGATGGCTGGTGTGGCAACTGTTTTGGTAACTGTGGAGTTAGAACATAAGACTAGAGGGAGGAGGCCACGTTATAGGTTTCTCCTGACTCAGGTGTGTTTACACTGGCCGAACTCAAGGTATACAGTTATGGTTGAGATATTCTGGTCCAACTCTACACCCACAAACTTTATGCTTCCCTGGGGTTAAAAATCTTAGAATTCTACTTCTAATTCCTACATAGTCTTTGGGAAACGGTACAGAGTTATGGCTAAGAGTGCATGGTTAAGACCACAGGCTTTGGAGTTGGAAAAAACTGAATTCAAATCCTGATCAAATGTGTGGCCTTCAGCAGATAACATAGCATTATCATGACTCAGTTTCCATCTCTGGGAAGTGGTGGAATAATATGAGCATCTAAAGATTGCTTAAGGGCTAAAGAAGATAGTGTATACAGAGGAAACACTTCATCATACCTAGGTACAAAGGGAGGGCTCTGGGAACATTGACTACCATGGTAGCTGCCTGTCTAGTGTGAGGGTCAACCATAGATAATTGTGCCAATGCTGGGGTTTCATCATCCATCTGATGACCTAGGAGTAGGACGCAAGCTTAGGAAGCTGCTAGTCGCCAAGTGCATGTCAAATTCAACTTGTTATGGCCTGTCTCATGGGTTTTTTGACAATCGGTGCAATAAATGGATAAAATATTTAATAGATGTTGCAAAGCACTGTGGCAAGGCCCAGCATGAAGTGGAGCTGATCTCAGTGGTAAGCCTGCCTTTTCTACCTCATCCATGACGCCCGTTTGCCAGGATGGTGCCTGAAGGGATGGCCATTGCACATGCTGTCTTAAATCATGGCAGTCCCTGTGCTCTAGCAGTCTCCAGGCTCAGAACCTAGGCGGGAGTACTGACTTTCTTCCTAGACTTGAATGTAACTTCTGTGCCATTTGAACAACACAGAGATCGAGAACAGTGAGGATTAAGTGATCTCTAGATTTCATTTTAGTAATTAAAGCCCCTGTATGCATCCAATTACCCTTCAAATAAGCAACAAAATTGGAGCTTGACTTTTAGTTATCTTGCTGCTACCTTACACTCTAGTAACAAACAAAGCAATGTATGAGAGACGGAGAAGGGGTAACTGAAGAATTAGATGGTTCATAGCCCTGGAATATTGTAGTTGACTATCAGATTTAGTTCATCATTGGCAAAGTCCTTTTCTTGCATGAAGCTCTCCTTAAATTCCTGTTCTCCTCCAGCCAGCTTCAAGATCTTATTTTCTCGAAATTTTCATCGTGTTTCACTGGCTTTTTGATGCCATTCTTTCTTTTATTAAAATTATTTATGCAAATATTTTATAAGCTCCTTATGGGGAAGGCCTTGTATTAGTTTTGTATCACCCCTCATACCTAACACTGAGCCTTGTACCTAGTAAGTACTTAACATTTGTCAACTAAATGGACATATATTTTGTAACAGTCACAAGAAAGAAATCCATACAATAAAGACTCACTATTATTCTGAACCATCACATAACAACTGTTATTTATTTTTCAGGTATTTATTGGTAACACTGATATTACGACCTTTCAGACTCCTTTTAAGAATGTTTTGATGCCCTAATCCATTCTCCAGGCAAAACCCATGACCAAGAGCAGTAGAGAGCTTCCACCATTAATTTTCCTTTCCAAATCTACAACAATTTTGTAAGCGTGCATTTGCAAACATATTGTTTTCTGTGCTGCACTGGTTTCTAAGTGAGTGTAGTTATCATTTAGAATTCCACCGGCTTCCAGATGTCAGAGGAGGGAGGGAATTGCTCCTGAGAGCTCATTAATTCTGCTTCAGTGGACTCTGTGAGGATCCAGGATGGATAATTTTGCCTGCAAATTCTCCTTTGAAATCTTAAATTGTCCACAATCTGTGGCAACTCTTGTTTTACTTGAGTATTTTGGGAAAGTGGGATGGCAGTAATTTGAGTGAGAAATTCTGTCCAGCATTAGCTGGACATAATAAACCAGCCTTTGCCTGCCTGGTGGTAAGCTCTTTTTGGAAGAATAAGCTTGTTTCTGTGAGCACAACAAGGAGATGGGGGTGGTGAAGACATCCAGGATAAGACAAGTGGTGATTGACAGCCCAGCTGGTGGAGATGGGTAATTGGAAATTCATGGCACATAAATCTCCCAGTACTTATCTTGAAGCACAGGAAGAGAGGAGATCTGAGCAGGGGAACATTTAGCTCTTTCAAAGGGATCTAATAAGGTACCACATCTTTAAGTTCTTCGTTTTAACTTTAATTACATTATGGTTTTCTGTCTTGAAGAGATAAATGCATTCTGCTTAAGGAAATGACTCTGCATAGAAAATGGAAATGTGCAGGACTATTGGAGAAGTTCTTTGTTTGTTTAGAATACGCAATCCTTTCCCATGGGTCCGATTCCTTTGGAGAGCAATTGTTTCTTTCTCTTCATGGGTTTCTGGTTCGCCACGTACAGTGACATCTCCTTTATGTGTCATAGCTTTCTAGTTTCCAAACTACTGTTTTTAAAAATGAAGTGTTATTAGATCATTACGAAGCGACTTAAGAATAGCAATGTAAGGAAGGGATGTTCTTCCTACTCGTTGAAGTCTCATGCTTTCTGTGCTGGTTTGAGTCTGGTTCAGCATCTCTGAGTGGAAAGTCACGTTTCATGTCTTCTTCATGATAACCCATCATATTAGTAAAGATGGTCACTAAGTCACTTCTAATTTTTTTTTCCTCCAGGCCAGACAACCCTGTTCAGCCTAAATAACTGAGTTTTCAGTCTCAACAAAGTTGAGTGTTTTGAATTTGTCAGCACATGAGTGAGATCAATAAACCTGACAGACGGAACTCCCTGGCTCCTTTCTATAATTTGGTTGGATCTCCTGAAGGAATGGTTCTCTTTTTCAGCCCAGCTTCCACTACCTGTGCTTCGTTGCTGTTGAAGTTCACAACACGTATCTAATCTTAGTGACCCATGTGCGAGAAGATGCGTTTTGTTTCCGGTTGGACAATTGTGGCCTCTGTTGCAGTGCTAGAGTTCCTGCTGGTAAGCAGAGCTACACAGAAGAGGGGTAGCTCTCTGTGGCTTTGAAGCTTCCATAAGCATCATGCCTAACATCTGGCTGAGGTCTGGAAAGGGAATAGAGATTGGACAGGTACACCAAAGTCCAGAGCAGAAGGAAAAGTACTTAGAATGCTGAGGTACAAGATGGATTAATCAAACTGAGCAAATGCATTGAGTTTGGAAGTGCTGAGCACTTGTATTAGGCATCTGGGAAGTACCCAAGAAAGACAAGATTTGTCCCTGGAGTCAGGAAGTTCACATTATCATCTCAGCTCTTCCAGGAGCCCGTCTAGTTACCTTAGTTGGACAGGATTTTAAAGGTAAGATGAAAAGGTTCGTCTAAATAATAAGTACAGTAAAGGCAAAGATGCCATAGACTTTCTTGCCCTTTCCAAAGGCCACTAACGCTGCTTTACAATTCTAATGTGTGCAGTATGTGTTTTCTCACACCATGCTCCTGGCTGTGCACAGAGGAGGAAGACAATACCTACAGACGAATTGACTGAGTCGATGTGGAGCAAGGTAATGACAGAGAGGAGGTGGGTCACAGAGAATGAGTGAAGACTTATATTTGAAAATCACAGCAGGAAACCTTTAGTAGAAATGATGATCAAGCTTTTAAAACCGTGTCTCATGTCTTAAAAAGCACTGTAATTAATATATGTCTCTTAAGGAAACAAAAAGCCACATCTTCATTTAAGCAACATCAGTAGCAGCTGTCAGCACTACCAATATAGATTTTGCAAGAGAAGCTTCTGGGTTCACTAGTAGGTTAAGTTCACTTTTGTCATCCTGAAGGTTTGTTATGAACTGTAGAGCCTACCGTGGCCCCCATAGCTCCAGAAAGAAATCTGCCTCTGCAGCCGGGCACATGCCAACTTTTACAAACTGAGATGAACCTTTCTTCTTACTCCTCATCCCATACAAGCAACAGACATTGTTCACTGAATCTCTGGGCCAGGCATTGATGCTAGATGCTTATGGTTCAAAATGAGTCGATCTCCTGTTGTCAGAGTGTGCATCCTAACAATGGGAGGAAACCATGAAACAACTTAACACAATTAAGTGCATGTGTCTTACAAGAGTAATTTCCGTGGGGTACAAATGTAGGCCATAGACATGTCATGCACTGAATGTCACTCTTCCTTTGCTCATTATATTTCCTAAGCTCAAGATTTTGTTTTTACCAGGTCTTACAGCAAAGCGCAGCTCTTCTATCAAGTTCATGCTCTCAGATCACGTTCATGGGCTCTTTCCATGTGTGTTCATGTGAGAGTTTGTGCGTGCATTTATCATGTTTCTGTGTCTGTGTTTTCTACTAGAACACGAGAACTTCAAAGGCCGGGGCTTTGTCTTACGCACTTTTGTGACAAGTAGGCGCTCATTGAAACTTTACAGGAAGTCAGATAGGCTGTTATGTCAGAGACTGCAATTGCTGTTTCCTGTCTAGAACAATTTTTCCCCAGATCTTTTAACTAATGACTTGCTTTCTGAAAGGTTGTCCGTGATAATCTTATCTAAAATAGACCCTTCTTTTAGTCCAAGTATCTCCTGATCACTTTGTCAGGGTGTGCTGCCTTGATAGCATATGTCACTATGCGAAATTTCATATTTGTTTTTGTCTGTTGTCGCTTAATACAAGCCCCCTAAGAGTGGAGATACTGTCCATGTCATTCACTCCTGTACTAGCTGCAGCTAGACTAGTACATGGCTCACAGAAAAAACCTGCAGTATGTATTTGTCAAATTCATGGATGAGATTTAGTTTCTGGTGTTTCTGGTCTAACACACCTTTATATTATTTTTTTAAAAATGAGCTTTTCACAGTTTTTTTATAGTGTTTTTCTTCTCTCTCTGGGATTGTTTGGTTGTTCTGGTATGTTGAAGATAATGGCAGCAGGGTGGCATTTAACTTCTTCCACATTTGGCTTGGTGCCAGTGACCTTTCATGGAGTTTTTCTCAGCAGATGCTGCACAGAAAATGAGCTCTTCCTCAATTATGGGGGCTGGAAGCCTCTCCTCATGTGCTTTTGGTGACCGGCGGCCTGGGGTCAGAGTCTGGCCTCTGATCTCCTCTGTCTTTCTCAGCTGTCTGTGTCCATCTAGATAGTCAGCTGGCCTACGCTCACATAAGGGTTACATTTGAAAGGGAAGAGAGCCCAGTTGGTTTTTTCTCTTCCTCATGATTGCTGTCACTTCCAAATGTAGTAAAAACTTGCAGTTGAAGGAAGAGGATAGATAGGTGGCAAAGCAGAGAGGGCACTACAATGAATAAGCCCATGATTGGGAAGTCCTGGAGCTTCCACCACTTGAGTGCGGAGGGCCCTGCTCACTTGGACGGAGGTGGCTGGGGCAGCATTTCTCTCTCTCCCTCTGTAGGAACGGCTGCCCCTTCCATTAGGAGGGAGGGGAATGGAACAGAATGCCTCATTTCTGGGCCCATAGCTCTCTGTCAACAAGTGACCTTTACAATTTGATTATCTCATTCTACGTCGTGTGGGGAACGGCGAACGGGGCAGAGCCAGCATTGCTAGATGACAGGTGCAGTACCACTCTTTCTTGGGGACACTTACACCCATCAGTCTCAACTTTGGGGATCACAACAGCCAGTTACATTGTCATTATTGTTCTTTTATTCCAAGTGAGCCTGCAGTTGGTTTCACAGTTATTCCAGGGGAGTAGAGCGTTTCAATTATGGAAGGATCAGCTGTCAGAACTAGAGCATCTTTGTATGCCTCATATTGGGTCTGGAGTTTGGATGCTGTTGTTTGTTGTTTGTTTGGTCAAGCTACAAGCATAAGGATATACAATCCTCTGCCTCTTTCCAAAGGGTTTGGAGGGGCCCGGAATCGTTCCGTATACGGTCTAACTCTCCGGAACTTCCCAGAATTCTGCTGACATGATACTAATGAAAGGATAAGGGGTTAACCCCTGAAACGACTTCAGGGATGGAAATGTGTGTGGATACATGCATGCAGATATGCACACTCACACATGTACACTCACAGGGTTAATATGTATATACATAGTCATGGTCATGGTATATGACCTACTCCAGCATAAGGAACACATGGTTGCCTTGTTTTGATTGGAGATTATTAGCATAGCTGGGAGAAATGGCCTAGGAAAAGATGCAAAGTATTTCTTTGTGGAGTTTTTTTTTAATTTTTATTTATTTTTTGAATCAGAGTCTTGCTCTGTCACCCAGGCTGGAGTGCAGTGGCCTGATCTCGGCTCACTGCAACCTCTACCTCGCGGGTTCAAGCAATTCTCCTGTCCCAGCCTCCTGAGTAGCTGGGATTACAGGTGCCCACCACCATATCTAGCTAATTTTTGCTTTTTTGGTAGAGATGCGGTTTCACCATGTTGGCCAGACTGGTCTCAAACTCCTGACCTCAGGTGATCCGTCTGTCTCGGCCTTCCAGAGTGCTGGGATTACAGGCATGAGCCACCTTGCCCGAACTTCTCTGAAGAGTTTTAAAATATTACCAGGTAATAATATTCAAATCTCTCAGTGCTTTTCCATTACAGAAACTGAAGTTCTAAGGAAAAAAATAGGCTTTCTTTTTTCTGTAGCATGGCTGCATAATGAACTAGCCTAACATTTAGTCAGCTGAAAAACTGGCAGTTTATTGTGTCGATATAAATTGTAATTATGTAACTAACCTTTTCTCATCTTAAGCTTGCTATTCAAAAGGTTATTTTATGTCATGTTTCTTTTTTGTTTCAGCCTTGGCAGCATTTATTTGTATATTAAATTTAGGGAAAAGAAGAAAAAATTGCTTAAAACCCATTGATAGAAAACACTCCTTTGTGGAATATTATCTAACCTCTATAGTGGCATAGAAGGCGATGCATTTACGAATAGTCTCTGCATTTATAAACTTTTTTTTCATACTGACAGAAAAATGCAAATAGAACTCATAGTCCTACTTTGAGAAATACTCTCAATTTGGAATTATTATAATCACTGTTTTTATTAATGATTTAACGATTGTATGGTGTTCAATTTTCTGGTAGCGTTAATAACATTTCAAGGAAGGGAAAGAAGTCATTTCATGTATGTGGGTTTAGTTTAATTTTATTCACTAAAATGGTATTTACTTAATAACAACTGTGGAAATAAGCACAGATTTAGGCTTTGTCATCTTCTATTTTAGTGCATAATGAACAGAGCGGGTGCCTGTGGAAAAATAGCTTGGTAGCACTATTCAAGGTATGAGTCACAGGGGCCTGCTCCGACCTCATTAGGGTTTCTGCAACGTCAAAGACGTTTAACGTCTATCACAGTAGACACTAAAGAATGATATGTT
>PVKV010007695.1:23676-45075 GCA_004027835.1 Alouatta palliata
GAGGTCAAGAGATCGAGACCATCCTGGTCAACATGGTGAAACCCCGTCTCTACTAAAAATACAAAAAAATTAGCTGGGCATGGTGGCACGTGCCTGTAGTCCCAGCTACTCGGGAGGCTGAGGCAGGAGAATTGCTTGAACCCAGGAGGCGGAGGTTGCGGTGAGCCGAGATCGCGCCATTGCACTCCAGCCTGGGTAAAAAAAGAAAAACTCCGTCTAAAAAAAAAAAAAAAAAAAAAAAAGAATGATATGTTCATGGATGTTTGGTTGATACAATTAATGAGGAGGGTTGAGAGCCCCTGTACAGTTTTACAGTTTTAAACCTGTGCTGACTCATAAACTCACATAAGGAAAACTTTTAAGTGGAAGCCATTTTTCCAAGGATTTTATTTTTAAATTTGGATGCACCAGGTAGGATCGCTCGATTGACACTAGTTTTTAAATTTCGTTGCATTGCTTCTCTTCCATTTCCCCTCTGTTGCACAGTGATAGGTGTTATTTTCTCATTTGTCAGAAAGGAAATTTACATCACTCTATCTGGCAGCCCTTGAGGCTGTGAAGGTCTTAGAAGGTTCAGATCAGAGAACATACAGTTTCTGACTCTTAAAAATACCACCTAGTAGCTGGGCGTGGTGGCGTGCGCCTGTAATCCCAGCTACTCAGGAGGCTGAGGCAGGAGAATTGCTTGAACCCGGGAGGCGGAGGTTGTAGTGAGCTGAGATCGCGCCACTGCACTCCAGTCTGGCGCCTGGTGACGGAGCGAGACTCTGTCTCAAAAAAAAAAAAAAAATTACCACCTAGATATGTAACACATTGAAGGACTGAGTAATCCATTCTTGATCACTTAAGGCTTTAAGGAGTTGAGTCCTACACTTTCAACCAAGCGTCAGGCATTGCTTCAGTATTCAGCTCTTCTTGAATCTAGATGGTTTTTGAGATTCTGGCCATAAAAATGAACTTAAGAGCAATACATGTATTGTTGTAGCTTAGTGTTCCAGGAGCACAGGTTAGGTGCTGAAATATCTTTTTAATATTTTCCTTTGTGAAATATTTGTAGCTTGGGATGTCTAGTCAGAGAAACAATGGTGTATAAAAGAGGTGGGTTAGATTCACCTCGCCACCTGATCATTTCATTTTGGATGAAAATTTAGCAGCTGATACTGAAAACCTTGAGAAAGTGTTGACTGCCTTTGCAAATGTAGTTTAGAGGGTTTTAGATTCCAATAATAAGTGTAGAACCCTGTTTTAGCAATTGTGTGGTTAACAAAAGATTTCGGTTGAAGGCCCGTAAGATTTGACAACATATTCTGTTATTTTAGTGGTTTGAAAAAGTATTTTTGAATATTATCTGGAAAGTAAGGAAACTATGTAATGCAGTTTTCAGTTTACTCTCTAACCTTTCCGTTACAAGACTTCTTCCCTCCAAATCCTGTCCGAGTGGATTTCTGAGGAGTATGCCTCAGTACACCTCTATGTAATGCAGTTTTCAGTTTACTCTCTAACCTTTCCGTTACAAGACTTTTTCCCTCCTAATCCTGTCCGAGTGGATTTCTGAGGAGTGTGCCTCAGTACACCTGTCTATGGGTTCTCAGGAAGGGCTTTGGGTGGCTCCTTTGTGGCCTCCGGCTTTCATTCTGCATAATGCACGAGTTCCTCTGGGGTCTGCATCTTCCTGGAGTGGTTTCTCTGGGAAGTAATTGACTCTGTTTTGTTTATTTGTCTTTCCCCTTGCTCTTTCTGGCGGGGTCTGATTAATAGAGGTATAAACATCAGGGGAAGCACCTGCTTACAGTGTCAGGGAGGGGTAATTGATGAAGGCTTGTTTGTTAGTTGGGAGTGCCCATGTTTCAGTAGCAGTGTGGTCATCTCTGGAATAAATACCCACCCTTCCTCTCACAGAGTCTCCTCTTGCTTGAGTTTATTTGCATTCATATAATTTCCATGACTGCAATTTTTGTCTAGTAGCTGGTACTCAGACCACCTCTACAGTTGTCTCAGTTGTTTGTAGATGTGAAGAGGCAAAAGGACTGTCTCTGGGTCTTGTTCTAACTGCAAGGGTGTTATTTGATGAGTGAAAGTTAAGAGGACAGCTTATACCTGGAACTCAGAGAAACTAGATCCTGCATTGACTTGGAGGAGGTGAGGTGAGACAGGGCAGAAATGAAGCCTAGGCATGGGGACCAAGAATAAATGGGGAGCTGGTGGTCAGTGGGTGTGAAGTCTAGATTGTGGGCCATCCTATGGGTCCCTTTGGCAGGGACATGTGCATCATGCTGGATAGGATGATCTTTTAAATGGGTCAGACCAACCCAGGCATGATAACTAAATGCAGAATTCTTTCTGAATTCAATTCTGGACCAGAACAAGGACATAACTGGGACCTGCTGGATATGTCACCTCGATAGACATTTGTGAGAAAAGTTACCCATTTGCTTCAAAGTTCTCTCTTTATAAGCCATAGTTCCTACTGAGAGGCTGATGACATTTTTCAGTCCTTTCTTTGCTTCCGCCTTCCAGTGGATCTGCTCAAGAATCTTGAAATGGCAGAAGAAGGTTAAAAGGGAAGACACTGGAGTTTTCACATTCTCAAAAAGAGGTGGCACTAAAAGGTGTAATTTTTATAGATAAACCAGCTATGTTGGTTTCAGAGTAATTAAATTCACCTAGCTTTTTCTTTTAAAAGTCCCTGTTCTAGAAAGGATACACTCTCCTTACAGTAGAATTCTAGTTAATAAATGTAGAAGGAAGAATAGGAAATGGAAAAGCACCATTTGGTAAACACCACAGCAATAATTGTTGCAAGCAAGAATCATCAATGGGCCGGGCCCGGTGGCTCACGCCTGTAATCCCAGCCCTTTGGGAGACCGAGGCGGGTGGATCATGAGGTCAGGAGATTGAGACCATCCTGGCTAACACGGTGAAACCCCATCTCTACTAAAAATACAAAAAAAATTAGCTGGGCGTGGTGGCACATGCCTGTAGTCCTAGCTACTCAGGAGGCTGAGGCAGGACAATCACTTGAACCTGGGAGGCGGAGGTTGCAGTGAGCCAAGATCGCGCCACTGCATCCAGCCTGGGTGACAGAGCGAGACTTCATCTTAAAAAAATCAATCATCAATGGATGCTGAAATTAGTAGGTGAAAATTATGATGAAACAGGATATTTATTTAGTCTCAAAGTATCTCCTCCTAAGAAATTTATAAGGTAAAAGGAGAAAATAGTGGTTTTACAGTGGAAAACCTAGCAAACACCAACTTAAACAAGTAATCAAAGTTAGTATCACCAGCACTAAGACATATCAACATTGTATACCTCTTGATATGGTGCAGGTAAAAGAACATCACTTCTATGGTATTCTGTTCCAAAATACACACTATGAACTAATTGTGAGGGACATCAGATAAACTCACATTGAGAGTCAGTCTGCAAAACAGCTAGCTAGTATTCAAATGTCAAGATCACAAAAGACAAAGGAAGACTAAGGAAATAGCCCAGGTTAGAGGAGACTTAGTAGAAATGGCATCTAAATTCACTGTGAGTTCCTGAATTGAATTCTAGACCAGCAGAAGGACATAAATGGAACTGGTAAAATTGAGTAGTTTGTTAACTAGTTAATGCTATAGTATCATTGTTAATTTCCTGTCATTACATAGTTATGTAAAATGTTAGTATCTGGAAAAGCTGAGTAAAATGTATATGAAAATTCTTTGAACAAGCTTTTCAACTTTTTTTGTAAATTTGAAAGTATTTTTGAAAAGCAAATATCTTTTTAGAAGATATTATGGTTTATTGAATTAACGGATTTATTAACTCCCTCATGTCCTGTCTACATATGGCTAGTTACCCTTCTAAGAAAATAAAAGCATTTGCTAGATTTCCCTTTGGTGTTACCATTTTACTTCAATATTTAGACTAAATGTTTTTAGCTTCTCTAGATGACTCTCTCCTTCCATTAGTACCAGTGAGAAAATGGATTCATCGCTCTACTGTGGAATACTGGCGGTGCTCTTAGTATGGTCCCAGTGGAAGTAGAGGCGTATTTACTGTTAGGTTGTTGTAGCTTCAGTTTTAGTGCCTTTCCCCTTCATGAGCCTCTTCCCAGCCTCTCCACTTTATATATATATATATATATATATATATATATATATATATATATATATATATATATATAGAGAGAGAGAGAGAGAGAGAGAGAGAGAGAGAGAGAGAGAGAGAGAGAGACAGACAGATAGACTTTATAGATACATAGATAGATATAGATAGTTATATATATTTTTAAAATTTGAGATGAGTCTTGCTCTGTTGCCCAGCTGGAAGGCAGTGATGTGGTCCTATCT
This sequence comes from Alouatta palliata, assembly GCA_004027835.1. NCBI lineage: Eukaryota > Metazoa > Chordata > Mammalia > Primates > Atelidae > Alouatta > Alouatta palliata. Next base: position 28,014 of record PVKV010007695.1, read on the forward strand.
CACTGCATCCTCAGATTCCTGGGCTTAAGCGATCCTCCCTTCTTAGCCTCCTGAGTGGCTGGGACTACAGAAATGTGCCACCATGTCTGGCTATTTTTTTAAAATTTATTTTTAGAAGAGACAGAGTCTCTCTATGTTGCCAGGCTGATCTCCCACTCCTGGGCTCAAGTTGTACTCCAACTTCAGCCTCACAAAGTGCTGAGAATACAGATGTGAACCACTGGCCTGGCTTTCCGCTTAAGTTTGAATTTGTAATGTTATATATTTAAAGAAAGTCCTCCAAATGGAATCAGCTTCAGGCCCCCCCATACCTGAATCTGTTACTGCTTAATGGGAATACTTTGCCTGAGGCAGTTTTATACAAGATAACATAGCCCGTTTACATCCTGGCTCATTTTCAAAACAGCACAGAAGAAAACAACATCATGTTGAACCTGAAACAGAATATTTCAAAAGTTTTCCTTTGTTTAATTTGGCTCACTACCTGGCTAGGCAGAAATGCAATCAAATGAAACAAAAGTAAATGCAAACGGAAAGCATTCTTGTATGCAGTCTGAAACTGAGCACATTAAGTCAGAAGATCACATTTGCTTCATCCGCAAGATCACTGTCCAGAGGAATACCCTTTGGTTACTTGGAAGTGTTATTGCTTAGACTTTGCCTTGAAGCTGCAGCTATCAACAGCGTGTAATACTTGCAACCAGCACTCCCAGCCTCTGCCAGCAGTTCATTCTGCTTCATAATATCTCTCAGATAAGCTCACCGCCCAAGCTTCTTCAGTCTTGTGCTAGACCTCACAAGAAGAGGCAAATTATTCATATGTAGAAATCTGTGTTAAATAAAATACAGGATCAAGCTAAGGAGCATGAAATTTGGAGTCAGTGTTGACAGCCCCTTATTCCTGTCACTTATTAATTTTATTTCCCTGCTCGGCTTGTGTCACTGCCTAAAATTTATTTAAACACAGGTTTTCATATGCTGTGATTTCAGTCTTTAAAACCTTTAGTGCCACATGGGAATTAGTAGTTGCTTTCTTTATGAACATTTTTATTGAGCTTATTCTTATGGAAATTTGATCTGAAGTAATTTTATGGGAGAGATTTTTTTTTTTTTTTTTTTTTAAACCAGATGTAAACCTAGCTCTGGTAGCCCTGAACTTAACAGCAATGTTTATTTTCTGGTCACACACTTCTGAAATAGGAGGATTACTAGTACAATATAAGAAACATGGCACTCACTTTGAAGTTGCCTTCCAGATTTTCACAATTGTGTGTGTATGTGTGTGTACATGTGCACACGTGAATGCGTGTGCTTTTTGGAACGTTTTATTGCCATCTCTTTCTTTCACAGGTTAGTTGATTATCTGTGTTTTCAGAGTAAGCAGACAACGTAATGTAGCAGTAGTTTGAAATTACAAAGTAAACTAGTTGCACTAGGAATAAAATATTGCTGAATGAAGAGCTTGTTGGGAAAGCCTCGCATGAGAGTGCTTTCTTTTTTTAATTAATGAAATGCTGAAGTATATCAATATTGCTTTGGATGTTGTTTTATCTCTGGGCTATGAAGAAAATCAGTTGTTTGATTGGAAAATGAAATCAAAACCAGAGAAAACATATTGTTTTTAACGAAGCCTTACTATGAAAGTTACTGTGGAAACTAAGTCCTGTTTACCACAGTTATCTAAAATGTGTGAGTCAGTCATTTGCCAAAACAGCAGAATTGTGTTATGAAGAACCTAGCAATCATTAGCGCTCCTTGTGAGTTAAGCTCAGAAAATTTCCTGTGTGGAACAGCCCTCTGGTCATCAAATACCTGAGGATACAGAAAAGATTATTGTATTGACTTCAAAACATTATTAGACCTAAGGTTCTCAAATATGTTCAGCCAAGTCATGCCCCCTTTCTTAATGTCTGAAATGTGTGTGGCTCCCCCGCTCCACCCTCCCAATTTGGCCGTCAGTCTACAAAGGAAATAAAAAAAAATAGCAGACCCAGTTTCCGGGCTGTTTTGTTTTATGGAGATGCTAAAAGGCAGCTTATTTCATATTGATCATACCAGGGAACTAGCCAAGTATGGTGTTAATTGGGTCCTCCGGAATTCTACGCCCCTGGGACCGAAAACTTTCTACTAAGGAGGGGAATAAACCCACAGGCTGCATAGAAATGAAATCCAGGAGCCCACCATGTCCCGATTGCTGATTACTGGTGATTTGGCCAGCTCATTTTGTATCCAGTTGCTTATTTCAAATAGCTTGTTTTGTGTTATGTTTCCCCACACCCCCTTTCCTGCAAAGCTGTGAAGGTTTGTTTTGAAAACTGCTGCCCCAGAGTGCACCGGCTTGGCGGTCCTGTCCTCATTGTTCTAACGCTCATTCCATATGTGGGTCACATCCCAGTACTCTCCCCTCCATCCCGCCCCATCACTTCTCCAGCCATCTCTCCTTCCCTTCCCCGTCCATACATTGGTGCTTGCGCTCTCGAGCTCTCTTATACACACTTTTCCCTAAGAGACAGAGGTAGGGCAGATTCTTTCAGGAGCTTGCAAGCAGGATCTTTCAAGCTTAAAATGCTGGTTGCTGTGCATTTAGCTTATGGCAAACACTACTTCACCTTCAAGAAAGTAATTATTCTGTTCCTCTCCCTGTTTCTTTCCCACCCCTTGCCCTTTTCCCCTCTCTTCTTCAAGACAAAGGTGTTTTTTTTTTTTGTTTTTTGTTTTTTTTTTTTTGAAGAAACTGAGTTTGCTGCTTCGTGAGGCCCTTCTTGTTACCCTGGTAGCTGGTATCTTAGACAGTGAATGAAGGATGGATCAGGCAGGCTGGAGTTGTGATGCACGGTTCTTTGGGGATTGCAGGAGGAGCTCACTGAGAAATGTGCATGGCGGGCATGCCTGCTGAGTTTATTACGCTGGTTATCTGTCACTTATTCTGACTAAAAGGTAAGGGTTTCTGTAATTTGTTGCTGCAAAGAATTGATACATTGTTCTCTTTCTAAGGCTTCCAACTAATTGGCTCTTGAGGGAAGATTGGAATGAGAGTTAGTGCTCAACTTCTCTAGCTTACCCTGTTAGATCTCTGGTTTTTTTAATATCCGAAAAAAGTTAATCTTTGAAATTTTATGACTATTGGTGGAATGTATATTTACTTGTTTTCACAGAAAAACAACAAAAAACACCCCTTGATTCATGATGTTTCTTTCTTTTAATTTTAAACTTTTCATGGACCAGTAAAGAAATGTAGTGAACGTGTAGTCAACATTTTCAATGACTTTGGGAAGAGGAGTTAATGATGTTATCTCAAGATAAGAATATTTTGGCCGGGCGCGGTGGCTCACGCCTGTAATCCCAGCACTTTGGGAGGCCGAGGCGGGTGGATCACGAGGTCAAGAGATCGAGACCATCCTGGTAAACATGGCGAAACCCCGTCTCTACTAAAAATACAAAAATTAGCTGAGCATCGTGGCATGTGCCTGTAGTCCCAGCTACTCGGGAGGCTGAGGCAGGAGAATTGCTTGAACCCAGGAGGCGGAGGTTGCGGTGAGCCGAGATCGCGCCATTGCACTCTAGCCTGGGTAACGAGCGAAAATCCGTCTCAAAAAAAAATAAAAGAATATTTTACTTTAAGAGATTGCATTTTTACCAGTTGAAAATTACAGTACATTTTAATAACTGGAGTGAGGAAAGTTAGAGACTATTTAAATGAAGTACAATACTAACATTTACATTAACTGGTAAGTTACTGTAGTGTGGGTACACACATGTTAATAAATAAACATTACTAATTATGCTCTTGTTTTCTGTGTACTTAGAGGAAAATTTTGTGTCTGTGCAGAATTCAAATATAAACTGAACCGCAGGCAAAAGAATTGTAGTAATAATCTCAGCAAAAGAATCTTAGTAGTAAGTACTTAGAAAAGTATATAGATTTTTTTATTTGTATAAATTTAAGAGATACAAGTGTAGTTTTGTTACATGGATATAATGTGTATGGTTGAAATGTGGGCTTTTAGTGTATCCATTACCTGAAAAGTGTGTGTGTGTGTGTGTGTGTGCGCGCGCGCGTGTGTATTTCTGTAGTTGACAGGTAACACATGACCTGAAAATAACCTTTTTTAAAGTTTCTCCAACAATAGTTATTTGAGATGCTAAGCATTTTGTCCGTATCATGACAAATAGTTTCATGGATAAATTTAGGTAATAGCTGTTGGAAATCATATGGTGCCACCAATCAGCTGTCTTGCAAGAGCTAGAGATCATTTGAGTGAAGGGTACAACCAGAATTTTTTCAATTCTTCTTAAAGTTTTTATTTTATTTTCAATTTTTTTAGATGGAATCTCTGTCGTGTGTGTGTGTGTATATATATATATATATATATATATGTATACACACATATATATCTTAAGGTTATGTTTTTAATCTGTCCCACTTAGAGTTATTAAAACTAGACTATCAGTTACTTGTTATCTCTGGGAAAAATGTACCTTTGGTTAAGAAACATTTCAAAAACAGATTGCCCGTCACTATGGAATTTATGCATTTGGAAACCCACTGAGTTTTATTGAAAAAAATGATTACGTCTTATTTTCTTAAGCTCTAGTGATTTACAAGGACCCTTTGGTAGTAGCATAGGATGTATTTTATTGGAGATGGAGATCCTTTTAATGATATTTTCTTTATGGCTGCTGTGCAAGGCTTGTAGATGTGTATTACAATCTATCTCTATCTATCACTCTGTCTCGTGAACCATAAATGAAGGAAAGGTATATGTTGGGATACCCAATTTAAGTCACCTTATTTTATTTATTACGTTATAGAATTTGCTCCAGAGAGCATGTGGGAAATATTTTCTTCAAAAGGACATATTGATGCATCCACTTAAACAACCTAGGGATATCAGCAAAATAAACTGGCTTTCTTTCATGTTAGACTTTGAGAAGAAGACAAGAAGCAATCCAGGTGAAAGGAGGATTGCTCTATCAGTAAAAAAGAAGGGTGTTACTTTCTTGACCTTGGCTCTAAGGTTTCTGTCAAGAGTCCTGGAGACTGAATAGGTAGACTTGGGCCCAGATTTTTAAAGCAGGTGTCTCTCCTACACCTAACCCTCATCCCCATCCCTCACTGTCCAGTGTCTTTGTCATTCAGTTCCCCTAGTTTAATTTGTCAGCAGGAGGGCTTTACCTTCTTTTCATTCAAAAGGAGATGACCCAGTGCTGCTGATATCCATGAAAACCTTAAACATTTTTCCCTTCTGTGTTTTATCCAAGTCATCTACATTGAGTAAAGATAAACAAGGAAAAAAAAACCCAGATACTTCTCCTTCATAATCAGTTTTTATTCTTTCAAGTTGTTGAACTGTGTTACCTTTCTAAAATGTTAACTGGATATATCCCTTACATACAGTATAACAGTCTTAGGGTACCTTTTCAGGTACAAAATCACTGACTGTCAACCTGGGTGAATTCAAAGGACTCCCCTGTGGAGTATTTAAATAATGCAGACTCCAGCTACTGCCCACAGGAATTCATAATTCTGCAGTCGTCATTAGTGTTTGGTACATGGGAGTTGTTTAGTAATATTCACTGAATGTTACATACTGAAAGGTTTTCACAGTAGTCTGACAGGCCACAATGGACAAGCACATTGCAAAATCTTTTCCTCTTCCTCTTTAGTTGAATTTGGTGAAGGAAAATTCCCTACCTCTATGCTTCCTACATGTATATTAAGAAACACGGGGTTTCTTTTGCAGAGGTTTCCAAGCCTCTGAAAGTAGATGAATCACCCTTAAAAGGCTAATAGGTCCCCCAAATTGTTTTGCACCACACAAAACAATTAGTGCCTTCTGTGTCACTAATACTAGTAACAGCTGTCCTGGAAATGACTGTGAACATCAGTCCTAGGACTCTCACAAACCTCAAAATGATAAATGGAGAGAACCCAGCTGTGTGTATATTTTAAGTGTATCTTGTCACTTGAGCCAATAGGAGTGTACTCCTTGGATAATAATTATAGGTTTCCCAAACAACTCTTAAAGCATCTAGATCCATACATACCAGATGCACAACCATATCCATGGACCTGGAACTGGGCTGTGACCTAAGTGCTTGTTTTTCCCATCAAAGCATCTTTCCTCTGGTACCTTCTCTAGTTTAGACAGCATCTTGAAACTTCGTTAGTGTTATAGGGGCAGATTCTCGGGAAAGCAAAACAAAATTCAAACAAAATGCTAATATCTTAATATTATCTGTAATATGAGGATTTGAATTAGGATAGCTCTTCTTTAAGTAATTCCCAGCTTTCTAATCTCTGAGTTTTAATCTTTATAACTATAATAAATTCTTAGTAGAGTCAGTTCTGCTATCACACTTGCTTTGGAAATGCAAATTTGTTCCAGAGCAACTAATATATTCCAGACAAGCATAAAACAAATGTTGTGTTTGCTTATATGTGATTTTCTCCCAGAGAAACACTAGATGAATGTGGAAACTGTAGCCAGTTGAATGCCACACAGGAAAACCAAAAATGCCCTCATGTATCAGGAGCCCCACCCATCCACATCTGGGATTCCCAACTTTCTGATTTCAGAACACCCTTCTTCCACTGCTTCACAATAACCCGCAAGCCTTATCCCTTACCACATTCACTTCCACAGCACATTCTAGTTTTTTATGTGGTAACGTGTCATGTTAATTGTTGTATTTATATATTTCTCAACAACTTAACACATGTAAAATTGTGCTACCATTTTTATTACATCCCTGATTCTTTTTAACATGTTACTGACAATGTTTTTGATTGTTGTACCTCAAACCCAATTTTTCCAGTAAGCTACTTAGTTTTTATTGCACGATTTTGCAGAGCACCAAGAATTTTAGCAACATGTACATTCTATTGGAGGAGACCTGACTGTGTGGATTTTGGTATGATAAAATTCTCAGAGGCTAAGTGCCAAGGATATTTTGCTTGCTTAAGAATTGTTTGTTATAAATGTGGTCAACTTAGCCTATTTTCCCTTACTGTCTATATATTTTTTCAGTGACTCTATAGAATTGCTGCAGAAAAATATTTTTCAAACCTTCAAACTTCAGGGAAAGTTGTGTGACATTCTCAAAAGCGAAGACTACAAAAAGTTGATTAGATACTTGGTCTAGTCCTAGGAATGAAATGTTGTGGTTTTGGCTAATTAATAATTAAGGTCATATGATTGATTTTTAACAGATTCTACGGTTCAAATGAGAACATGGAAATATACTTCTGCAGGTACACAACTTAAACAATACAAATTTGATAATTTTTTCATTTGTAAAAAAAAAAAAAAAAAAAAAAAAAAATGAAGCCCCTCATTGCAGGAAGTAAGGAAAATGCTGATCTGGTTTGATCGAAGGGAAAGAGAATTTTAATCTTCCAAAGCAGTAGAAGGGTAAGTATATACTGTAGGCTTTTTTTGTTTACATTTAGTGTCTGCTTATTGTGGATCTGGAAATTGGAGTTTGGGTTTCTGTTTCTGATTCTCCTCAGGGTTCTGACTTTTGGCCACAGGCAGTTAGAGATGGCTAGTACTCTGGGTATCCTTTTGCCACTTCCTGCTGGGCTAATGTTTATTTCACCACTGAACTTGCCCTCCAGAACATTGCAGAAATTCTCCAGGGAATTGAATGTCACAAGACCTGAGTTTGAAGCCAGAATGGGGATTCTGGAGTTGTCTTAGGGCTAGTTTATAGCTGTGTTACCTTGCAAACTATAGGGCCAAGCTGTTTTACCCTCAGTTGCCAAATGGAGCTCTACTACTCCTTTCCTAGAACTTTTCTTTTTATTTATTTAAAATGTTTATTATATTTTAAGTTCTGGGATACATGTGCAGATCGTGCAGGATTGTTACATAGGTATACACATGCCATGGTGGTTTGCTGCATCCTTTTAAAATAGAACCATTTGAAAGCTTTCTGGGCACAGCAGTGATAGTGAAGGAAGGTCACATGACCATGCTTTGACCTCAGCTGCTTGGGTGTGTGGTATGGTGCCTTGGATACGTGGCATGGTACCTTGGTATGTCAGCTCAAGTCTTTTTTACTCCTACATATTACATACAGTAGTTTAATGACAACCTTCATGGGCTTCTGGTTAAAGAGAGTAAATATAAGATAGACTGATACTGAAATACACAAAGAAGTTGATAAGAAGGACAAAAATGATAATCTTGTGAATTACCTGAGATTTTCCTAAGCAGATCTTCACGCTGACATGATCAGGGTCCTTCTATAGCACGTCAGGCATTAAGCATGTAAGAAACAGTGCCTGCTAGATCCAATTTTGCTCTTCACTCACTGAGATTAAAAATTATTCATACCTACTCTATGGTGATTTGTTGAGAGACACTTGAACATCTAAGCCAGAAACCATAAAAATTACAAAAGAAAAGTCAAGTTATTGAGGATATGATGCAAACATTCAAGTATAAGTTCGCAGTGTTTATTTTTGACACAATATTGGTTAGTTAAACCTCAATGTATATTATATGTGTTGGACCTAAAGACTGGATACAGTGTTATTTTAAATTTATTTGTAGACAATCATATATATATAATTTTTTTTTTTTGAAACAGAGTCTGGCTCTGTTGCCCAGGCTGGAGTGCAGTGGCATGATCTCGGCTCACTGCACACTCCGCCTTTTAGGTTCACGTGATCTTCCCACCTCAACCTCCCGAGTAGCTGGGCCTACGGGTGTGCATCACCACACCTGGGTAATTTTTTTTTTTTTTTTTTTTTTTGTGAAGACAGGGTTTTTCCATGTGGCCCAGGCATGTGTCAAACTTCTGGGCCCAAACGATCCACCCACCACAGCCTCCCAAAGTGCCAGGATTCTAGACATGAGCCACTGTGCCTGATCCAATCATAATTTTTAAATAAAATCAATTTAAAGTAAATTGAATAGCATATATTATTCAATGGGGAAAGGCTGAAATTTGTCTTCATACATAATGAATATTATTAAAATTATATTAAATGAACTTTCTGATAAAATCTTTAATAATGCATTGATCTCCAGTGAAATGCTTTATTTTAAATTTCTTATGTACCATAAAAAATGATGAAATCATTAAAAGGTTTCCTAAGGGATTTCCAGTTATTATATGTTGTGATGAAAAAAAGGATTCAGAAGTAAAAAATGAATAGAAAATACTAGGCTCAAATATTGCCCAGGTCCCCCTGTGGAATCTACAGCTCTCTGACAGGCCTTGAGCAAATCAGAACTAGGTATAAAGAGAGGAGTAGGGGACCAGCTTACTTAGGAAGTATAAAGAAGACACTCCACTTGGAGTGCAGTAAATACAGAGGATCCCTTTTCACTGAAAAGGAGTGAGATTTCAGTACTCATGCAATCTGTGCCCTAAGATAACATGCTTGTTGGCAGGAGTATAACTGTTGGTTGTTGAAGAAGTATATACAAAATGCATATTTAACAGTTGCTTTGATTAAAAAAAAAACTAATCTAAATGTCTGTTTTTCTGTTGACAATGGTTCTCCTGATGGCATGCCAAAAATATACCCCCAGCTAACCATGCTTGACAAGTTGAATTGGAGATGGATTACCTCTTGAGTACCCCACAATTAACTGCTTCAGTTAGTCTTGCCAGGTCATACAGCCAAATTGTCTATCTATTTTCTAATATCAGCAAAATTAAGCTGAAAAAATGCATACAAAAATAAATTGCTGCTGGAATTGCATCATGCTCACCTTTGCTTTGTGTTGAGGGAAAAGATGATTAAATCACACTTTGGAATCATTCTATTTCAATCAGCTCTACTTTGATCCTATATCTGGTTTAGGGAAGATCTGTGAGACCTTTAGTTGCTGGGTGCTGAGCTGAGTAAACTATTTAGTAGCCACATTGTAGCTTTCAGTCAGTGATTTTCCACATTCTAGTCTTTCTCCACTTTGGAGCGGGCCTTTTTGGGAAAAGGGAGACCTAGGGTTTAATTTCAACAAAGAAGGAATAACCAATCATGGAACATATTGGCTGTGCCACCAAGGAGGTGGCAGATGAGGATTTGGGGACCTCAGGATTGATGATTCTGAATCCTGACATGTCACTAGACTCATTGCAATATGGCTGAAATTTTGAGTATCCTGCTTACTCAGCAAGGGCTACAGGCAAGAATTATTTTGAGTTCAGCCATAAGAATTAAAAAGAAAGGAAAGGCTGACAGAATGAATGAATGAATGAAGAAAACCAGGACATGGATGATTAACATATTTCCCTCCTCTCCCTCCAAACATGTGAACAGGGAGATTCCATGTAAACCCTTTCTTTTAATTGTATTCTTTTGTTCTAAAGAGGATTTAGATTTTTTTTCTCCAGTGGAAGTTCTTTCAGTTTTATCTGAGTGATTGCAGATTGGTAATTTTGCTTGAAATCAAAGGATTGGTGGTTTGCACTTCATTAGCATCAGAAAGCGGGGGTTGCCTGAAGTGCTGGCTAAGGTAGCCTTGCAGAAGGAGGCAGGGCTGGTTTGGTAGAGAGAAAAGATTGTTCTTTGGAAATGTATAGAACTGATTGTGCAAAAAATAAGTAGAGCCATACTCTAAGGTATTGCTGAATATCAAGTTCTCTTTGCTGGTTTGGAGAGAAGTCTGTTTGCAGGTAACTGTCTTTTTCATGGTTGCCAGTAGGTGTATGCTGGAGACTAAATAGTGATGCCTGATGCTTTTTTAGCACTCAAAACTTTTTATTTTTTTATTTTTATTTTTATTTTTTAATTTTAAGTTCTGGAGTACATGTGCAGATCTTGCAGGATTGTTACCCAGGTATACACATGCCATGGTGGTTTGCTGCCTCCATCCCCCCATCACCTATATCTGGCATTTGTCCCCATGTTATCCCTCTCCAGCCTCCCTACCCCCCGCTGTCCCTCTCCTAATCCCCCTCAACAGACCCCAGTATGTGAGGCTCCCCTACCTGTGTCCGTGTGTTCTCATTGTTCAACACCCACCTATGAGTGAGAAGATGTGGTGTTTGATTTTCTATTCTTATGTCAGTTTGCTGAGAACGATGGTTTCCAGATTCATCCATGTCCCTAGAAAGGACACAAACTAATCATTTTTTATGGCTGCATAGTATTCCATGGTGTATATGTGCCACATTCTCCTTGTCTGGTCTGTCATCGATGGGCATTTGAGTTGGTTCCAGGTCCTTCCTATTGTAAACAGTGCCGCAATGAACATACATGTGCATGTGTTTTTATAATAGAATGATTTATAATCCTTCGGATATATACCCAGTAATGGGATTGCTAAGTCAAATGGAATTTCTCTTTCTAGGTCCTTGAGGAATCGCCACACTGGCTTCCACAATGGTTGAACTAATTTACACTCCCACTGACAGTGTAAAAGCATTCCTATTTCTCCACATCCTCTCCAGCATCTGTTGTCTCCAGATTTTTTAATGATCGCCATTCTAACTGGTGAGCACTCACAACTTATTCAAAGGTTTTTTTGCGCCTCCAAACTCCTAAAATTACATAACGTATAGGAGACATAGGGAAGGGAAGAGTTCTGGCCAGGATCGGAAGGGAAGCACTAGTGTAATCATTATTCTGAACCAGCTAGTCTTGAGCAGTTTTCCCAAAGTGGCCTTAGCCCTATCAAGCTTTCGAATATTATGCCTTGATTCTCACAGTCCTCATTTTTGTTTGCATTTATTCAGTACAAAAGTCCCCAGCTGTGATGGAACTTGGCCCAACGTGACAAGAGGGAGTTATTCTCAATCTTCTGCCACTTCTGGGTTGCTTTTTCTTTAGCAGACATCAGATGTCTTTACTCTGAAATTATATGTATTTACTCTGAAAGTGTTTTGTAAAGTACTTTGTAAAGTATTTTGTAAAGTACTTTGCAGACTCCAACTCTATATGTCGAGGAGACACCATATCAAAGCATGGATTTCCAGAAAGGAGGAGAGTGAGATACAGACAAGTGGTGTAGCAGCCGTGATATCCCATCCCATAGTGACCTAGTGGTCAAGCAGGAAGCAATCAGCTTCACACTATTTGCAGAAGAGGAAAAGTTGTCGTTTTCCTCTTCTGTGAGAAAAAACCCTTAAAAAAGAAGATAGGGTCTTTTGTGCCTCCAATTTCTTTTTTTCACATAGTCATTTCAAAGCATTCTCCCATTTTTGTAGTTCATACAAAATGAACTGGGGGATAGCTATGGTGATACGTTTTGAAAATAAATGATATTCGGAAGGGAGAGGTAATAGGGAGAATTCTAATTCAGTGAGATTTGTATTGTAAGGTGTGTATGGTTCTAGCACAAGAATCTGCCTCCTTTTCAGCTGATTTGTTTAGCCCTAATTACTTATTTCCCCTTTACTTCTACACTCCTGGGAGAAAAACCCCTTGAAGAAAAACTCCAGCTTATGGAAATAAATATTTTTGCTTAGAGGATACAGGAATCATAGTTTTTTGGAATTGAAATACCCATAAAAGCATTGTTTTTCTTAAATATATTCAATACTACTGACCAATCCAGAGGTCCTTCCCGAATTAACACAAACATTAAAAAGTTGAAGTCTGATGCTTGGGGAAGGTACCGGGAGAACTGGTAGGCACAAATCTTGCTCTGAGACACTGGCCAGGGAGGGTGTTTTGGTACATGGTACAGGCCGACCCTATGACATGAATGCTGGATTCTGCGGCTGCAGGTGCTGAGTGCAGCAGAGAGCGCATGTGCTGAACGTGAAATTCACTCATTTATTCACAGCTATTTATGGAGCATGTTCTATGTGCATTGAACATGATAAATGTTCTCCTCTCGTGGAACCTTCTCTTGGGAGAGCTTTGATCACCTGCTTATATGCATGTACTCATACACAATGTAAACAAACAAAAAAAGGCCAATTGATTATTGGACACCTCTATGAAAGGTACTGGGCAATAAAATGGCAAGCAGGAATCTTTTACCCTGAAAGCAGTGGAAAATATGTGTTCAACAGATAACACTGATGGGAGAAATACAAAATGGTAGAATTCAAACATTTTTGGTTGCCCAAGATTTAAGGCCAATAAACCATTTTTTCTTCAACTCATGTTTTAAAAAGTTGTTATAAACTACTTTAATCCCTCTGTGTGTACAGTAAGTATAACTGTGAATCTTCCTTCCATCAGCTCCAACAATATTGATGTATTTTATGTCCTCAGCAAAGTGTTGCTAGTAGAAAAATGGGTGAGACGTTGTTCCCTCCCTTAAGGAGTGTATAAGATTGAGAATTTGAAGTACTATGGGAATCTGCTTCTGAAAGTAATTTTTTCTTATATATTTTTGTAGATGCATATTTAGGAGATAGGGAAAACTGAGCTATGAATATAAAATACCCAGTATAAATACAGGCAGTCTTCTTGCCATTTCTAATCGAGTATATATGAAAGTGATATTCTGAGAATGCTTATACTAGTGTTTTTCAAACTGTATTGAATGAAAACATGTTAATAGGAGAGAGGAGTAGGGATGAGGAAGACAGAAGTTTCCATGGCCAAATCACTTTGTCAAACATTGGGCTAAAGGAAATAAGATGGTTTTTCGTATGCGTGCTTCTCCCAAAACTTTAATTTGCTAGTGTGCATTGTGACCTACCTTCCAGCATGGGTTATTGCAGTAGTTTCCAAATTTAGCATCATAATCACAAAGTCTTGGGCTCCATTGACTCACTGAATCAAAACTCTGGCAGGTGAGAACTTGGAGTTTTCATTTATGAGGTTGGTACAAAAGTAATTGCGGTTTTCGCAATGAGTAATGGCAAAAACTGCAATTACTTTTGCAGCAACATAATAAAACACATTTGGGAGATTACTTTTAGGCAGTCTTAGTTACTTTTAGGCAGAGTCAGTTTGTTTTAGCACTGGCCTCAGGTACCACTGACATGCAGAAAAGAGCCCTCCCTGATTTGCTTAACAGCAAAACATTCTTTATCCAAGAAATGCATATTGACATTTATGGAACTAATAATTTGGAAATGCTGGCCCATGCATTCTTTTACTAAAATCTTAAAGAAAAAAAAGATAGTTAACAAGTTCATTAGTTTGGGACTTTACTCTGAGTTGATGTATATTTTGTGTGTAGTGGTTAAGATAGCACTAAGGATCAAATTGATTTTTTTGAGCCCACATTGATGGTTTTTTATTATTTTCAAAGTAGTACTTACCGGCACAGTGGCTCACGCCTGTACTTTGGCAGGTCAAGGCGGGCAGATCACCAGAAGTCAGGAGTTCGAGACCAACCTGACCAATGTGGTAAAACCCAGTCTCCCCTAAATACAACAACAACAAAAAAGTTAGCTGGGCTTAGTGGCACATTTCTGTAACCCCAGTTACTTGGGAGGCTGAGGCAGGAGAATCCCTTTAGCCCAGGAGGCGGAGGCTGCAGAGAGCTGAGATTGCACCATTGCACTCCGGCCTGGGCAACAGCAAAACTTTGTCTCAAAAAAAAAAAAAAAAAAAAAAGTGGTACTTACTTACTTAATTTATATTGTCTTTAGACCTTTTTCTCCCATTCTTTAACAGTTAATATTCCTACACAGTTTGAATATAATATGTAGTAAACTTTTTTCTCTTTCCTAGAGAATAATGCTTAAAGTTGTTGGATTTATAAAGCTCAAATTCTTAGAGATAGGAAATTGTATAATTAAATTTGATAAGGTGGTGGCATGAAATAGATAACTCTTTAAAGAGAGAAGAGAGTGAAGGATCTTATTTATAAAAATCTTGGTTGTTTTTAGGTCTGTACTCTAGATTATTCGGAGTGAGGTGACGATGGCATAATTAAGATTATCTAATTAGACAAAAAAAATTTTGCTGGTCCTGAAAACATCTCACTTTCCTGAGGGGAAAAAAAAAAAAGGAAAAACCCTCAAAGAGGTTTGCCTTTCTTTTCATAAACAGTGCTATGCGGCACTTCAGAGCAAGGTATGGAGCTGGGCTTGGGCAGTTAAATCCAGACTTTGTGGTTTTATGTAGACCTGAGGGTGCAGCTCTATCTTGAGTGGAGATAATAACCTTTAATGGTTACCCCAGACACAGCTATTAGTGTCAGATTAAATCTAAATCCAACCTTCTTTTGCTTTTGAATATTCTCTGTGGTAAACTGTTCTTTGTAAACTTTGCTCACTTACTTTGTTTCAAGAGAGTATAAACCAGATCAGGAGGTTTGTTCAAGTGAACGTGGCTGAGGCTGAATGCCGTGGACTTTGAGATTATAGGTGTATGAAAGAGCTTTGAAAATTTGTATATAGTCATCATGGTAAACCTTGATTGCTGAAAATCAGACTCTGGTTAGATGTAGGCCTTGTCTTAAGGTCCAAAAAGAAAACTTGAGCGTAAGATAATGAAGTATCATACCAATACAGTCCTACCTTGGAGACAGTGTGCGTTCAGTTCCAGACCACCACAATAAAGCGAAATGGAAATAAAGCTAGTCTTGCAAATGTTTTGGTTTCCCAGTGCATATGAAAGTAAGGTTTACGCTGTAATCTATTAAGAATGCAGTAGCATTATGCCTAAAAAAAGTATGTACCTGAATTAAAAAATACTTTATTGCTAAAATAAAAAATGCTAAGGATCATCTGAACTTTCAGTGAGTTATAATCTTTTTGCTGGTGGAGAGTCTTGCTTCGATGCTGATGGCTGCTCCTCACTAATCAGAGTGATGCTTTCTGAGGGTTGGGGTGGCTGAGGCAATTTCCTAAAACAGGACAGCAATGAAATTTTCCTCATTGATTCTTCCTTTCACAAAAGATTCCTCTGTAGCATGTGATGCTGTTTGATAGCATTTTACCCTTAGCAGAGCTTCGAGTCAGAAGCAGAAATTGGAGTCAATCCTCTCCAAATCTGCTGCTGCTTTATTAACCAAGGTTATAGAATACTCCTAAGTCATTTGTGCTCATTTTAACAATGTTCACAGCATCTTCACCAGGAATAGATTATATCTTACAAAATCACTTTCTTTGGTCATCTGTAAGAAACAACTTCTCATCTGTCCAAGTTTTAGCATGAGATTGTAGCAACTCAGTACATCTTCAAGTTCCACTTGTAATTCTAGTTCTCTTGCTATTCCCGGCACATCTGTAGAGACTTCCTCCTCCTCTGAAGTCTTGAGCTCCTTAAAATCATCCTTGAGGGTCACAATCAACTTTTTCCAAACTCTTGTTAATGTTGATATTTTGACCTCCTCCCACAAAACACAGATCATGTTAATGACATCTAGAATGATGAGTTTTTTCCAAAAGGTTTCAGTTTACTTTGCCCTGATTCATCAGAGGAATCACATGGCAGCTATAGCCATTTGAAATGAATTGTTTAAGTAATAAGGCTTGAAATCGTAAATTACTTCTGGATCCGTGGGCTGCATAGTGGATGTTGTGTTAGCAGGCATGAAAACAGTATTAATCTTGTGTATCTCCATCAGAGCTCTTGAGTGACCAGGTACATTGTCAATGAGCAGTAACATATACACATATACATACACGTGTGTGTGTGTGTGTGTGTGTGTATATAAAACACACACACACACACACACACACACACACACACACACACACACACATATATATATGAATGAAACAGAGTCTTGCTCTGTCACCCAGGCTGGAGTGCAGTGGTCACCACTGACTGCCAAGTAGCTGGGACAACAAGTGCATGTCACCATGCCTGGCGAATATTTTAATTTTTGTTTTTTGTAGAAACAGGGCCTTCCTATGTTTCTCAGGCTGGTCCCAAACTTCTAAGTTCAAGTGATTCTCCCCATGTTGACCTCCCAAAGTGCTGGGATTATAGTCATAAGCCACTGCATCTAGGATGGTAATACTTTTTTTTTTTTTTTTTTTGAGACGGAGTTTCGCTCTTGTTACCCAGGCTGGAGTGCAATGGTGCGATCTCGGCTTACCGCAACCTCCGCCTCCTGGGTTCAAGCGGTTCTCCTGCCTCAGCCTCCCGAGTAGCTGGGACTACAGGCACGTGCCACCATGCCCAGCTAATTTTTGTATTTTTAGTAGAGACCGGGGTTTCACCACGTTGACCAGG
>PVKV010007695.1:45175-94204 GCA_004027835.1 Alouatta palliata
TTTTTTTTTTTTTTTTTTTTTTTTATTCTCAGCAGTAGGTCTCAACAATGAGCTGAATATATTCAGTAAACTACTCTATAAACAGATGTGCTGTCACCCAAGGTTTGTTCTATGTACAGTGCACAAGCAGAGTAGATTTGGCATAATTCTTAAGGGCCCTAGATTTTCAGAATGGTAAATGATCAGTGGCTTCAGCTTGAAGTCACCAGCTGCATCAGCCCTAACAAGAGAGTTAGCCTGTCTTTTGAAGCTTTGAAATCTGGCATTGACTTTTTTCTAGCTCTGAAAGTATCTTCTTTCAATAGAAGGCTGTTTTGTCTGCAGATGAAACTGATTTTCGAATCAGTTGCTTCAGCACTTGCTGCCTCATATTGCACTGCGATGTTATAGAGATGGCTTCTTTTCTTAAACCTCATGAATCAACTTCTGCTAGCTTCAGACTTTACTTGTGCAGCTTCCTCAACTCTCTCAGCCTTCATAGAATTTAAGAAAGTTAGGGCCTTGCTCTGGATTAGACTTTGGCTGAAATGAATTTTATGGCTGGTTTGGTCTTCTGTTCAGACCACTGAAACCTTTTCCGTATGAGCAATAAGGTTGTTTTGCTTTCTTATCATTTGTGTGCTCACCACAGTAGCACTTATAATTTCCTGGAAGAACTTACTCTTTTCATTCACAACTGGGCTAACTGACGGAAGAGGCCTAGCTTTCAGCACATCTCGGCTTTTGACATGCCTTCCTCGCTAAGCTTAATTGTTTCTAGCTTTTGATTTAAAATGAGAGATGTGTGATTCTTTCTTTCACTTGAACACTTAAGAGGACATTGTAGGGTTATTAATTGGCTGAATTTCAATATTGCTGTGTGTCAGGGAATAGGGAGGCCGGAGGAGAGGGAGAGAGATGGGGAATGGCTTGTTGGTAGAGCAGTAATAACACAGTATTTATCAATTAAGTTTGCCTTCTTATATGGGTGTGGTTCATGGCACACCAAGACAATTACAATAGCAACATCAGAGATCACTGATCACACATCGTCCCAACAGATATGATATGAAGACGTTTGAAATATCATATTATTGAAATGTGACATAGAGACATGAAATGAGCACATGCTCTTGGAAAATTGGTGCTGACAGACTTGCTCAAAGCAGGGTTGCTGCAGACAGACCTTCAGTTTATAAAAAATACATTATCTGCAGAGTGCAATAAAGCGAAGTGCAGTAACATAAGACATGTGCCTGTACATAAATGGTAGCATCTAGTCTATTTCATGACTATTATCATTACTCTAAAGATACACTGATGAAAAGAACAGTTACTGCTGAAGTTTCTGCAAGTTGGAACTCTTCGTATATTCACCAGAGGACTTCACTAAAGACTGACACCAGGAATTTGAGGATGGATTCTAGCAGAGATATTCTAGGAACCAGGACCTTTAATTTGGTAACATGTAAAACCCATTTCAAACATGCTAGCTAAATTATGTCAAGTCTCCGGGGAGATCTCTCTGGAATCTGAACATTCTCTGCGGATTGTTGTTTGACATTTGGAGCAGGTGAGACTCCTACAGCATGTGAAGTCATTAAGGTACAATTATGACAAGCTTGACTTGATTCTTTCTGATTTGCCTGCCAGCCTTGACAGCTCAAAACAGTTGGTGGGGACCTGAAGATGCCACTTTTTGGTTCCTTACAGCACAAACAGTGAATATATTCTGCTCTCTTTGGCTAGAGAAAATGAAAGAGATTTTTGCTGAGAAAGTGTAGAAAGCCCTTAGGCTGATGGTTGCTTAAAGTTAGAAATCTTGGCCCTATTATTAATGACTCCCTAGGTATAAACAGTGATTATAACGGGGTTTTTTTTCTTTACCCTAATTTTGTTACTCTTCAGTTTTTAAAATTTCTTTTTAAACTTGTGCTTTAATTGCAGGTAGACATTTTCTCATTCTAACAGGCAACTCCTTAGTTTAGCCTTCATTTTACCTGTGGCTAAAACTCTGTCTGTGCTTTTGAAATGCAGGACTCTGGCATGTCTGCAGCAGCTTGAGTGACGTAGATTAAGGGCCATTTGTTTTTTTATTTTTATTTTTTGGGAGGGATGGAGTCTCGCTCTGTTGCCAGGCTGGAGTGCAGTGGTGCAATCTTGGCTCACTGCAACCTCTGCCTCTGGGATTCAAGCGATTCTCCTGCTTCAGCCTCTCGAGTAGCTGGAACTACAGGCATGCACCACCACGCCCATCTAATTTTTGTATTTTTAGTACAGACGAGGTTTTACCATGTTGGCAAGGATGGTCTTGCTCTCTTGACCTCATGATCCACCTGCCTTGGCCTCCCAAAATGCTGGGATTACAGGTGTGAACCACTGTGCCTGGCCGGACCATTCTTTATTTGTGGGATGTGTACATTTCTTTTATGCATTACTAGCCCTTTTAGCTTAGGGTCTGGCTCTCAAGCCATATCCATGTTGGGGAGAGAGTTTAAAGCACACAGTGATTCTTGGGTAGGCAACATAATATTGCAGATAACCAGCACTGAATGCCAGAGCCATGAAGGCTCCATCATATACTAGCTAAGTGATTCTGAGCAAGTAGTTTTTCTTTGAAGCCTCAGTTTACTCATCTGCTGAAATGTTAAAAGTGGTTAATTAAACCTACCTCATAGAGTTGTCTTAAGTGAAATGACATGCGGTTGGACATATTCGCTTCCTAAAGAAATGTAGTGTTATCTTAGCAATACCAGGGTAATGAATATTGTGTAGGCAAAAACAATCCTGTACAATATTGCAGACTCCAGGCTATTTTTTGTGCAACTTGCCTTCTGAATTAAAGGAATTAAAAACCAGGGAAATAGCTGATCCTAATCCTTCTAACCCCCTTCCATGTGAATTGAACACACTTAATGTCTGTATTATTTATTGGATATAGTAGACAAAGAAGGAAACATTACAACCAGCCACCTGCCTGAAAGCCCAGCCTTTCCTTTAGGACAACATCTTTTCTTTTCATTACCTCCATCAGGATGTTTGTAGTTGACAGTGGATGTAATAGATGTGATGTTGGACCCTATTCGACCATGACTGGCTCTCCACCAAAGGGCATCTGAATAGATAAGCATGAAGCCTGTTGCTCCTAACCCACTCTGCTGGAACTAGGCACAGCCCACTAGTGTGTTCTCTTTGTACAGTCTACAGGAACCCAGCCCCTCCACCTGCTTCGTCAGAAACTGGAGGCTTCTTTCCTTTTGGCTGTTTACTCTCAAGACTTAGAAATAGGGACCTATATTGCCTCAATTTGCTATTTAGATTACTGAGTAAAAGTATAATAATTCTATAGTAATTCTAGGGACTGAAGCTTTCTGGAATCAGCATTCACTGGCCCGGTGCAAAATAACTGCTTTTTTATACTGCTGTTGCACTTGAGAAGCAACTTGAAGTTTCCTTTCCTTTACGCAGTTACTTTTCAAGGTAAAATAGGAATAATCAGAATTTTAAGATATTCTGGATGGCAGCATAGGTACATTTTAAATAATATTTATTAAAAGACGTGGAGTTACTTTTGCTTATCATGTAACTTGTTACTGAATTTTTCTTTCTTTTTTGTCTGTATTTAAAAAAAGGTCGAAGAAAAAGTCTTCTGTAGGCGTCCTATTAAAAGGCACCTAGACTGAATGGAAGATTCCCTTTTATTTTTATTTTTTTCCTACTTGCAAAGCCAAGAGTCAGAGCCATGGAATCAGAGAATTCAAGTTTCTTTATAGTTCAAGCAGAGTGAAGCAGGGAATGGACAGAAATAGGTCATATTGTGTTTGCAAAACTAGGGCAATGAGGAGTTTCTTGGAGGGCTCAAGCTCTGACGGATTCTTATTTTGGGGCAGAGCATTTCAGAAAATTCAGAAGCCAAGAGATAGAGTATATGGCAGCCTTTAAAATATTTTAAAAACACTTACTAGTCTGAATATTCTTTTCTTATAAAAAGAAGTTAAAAGATCAGTTTTCTTGAATCACTTGTAAAGAAAAGTAAGTGGCTTTCTCCAGGATTATAAGACAATGGGTAAATGTATCTCTCCCATGGCTTATAGCCCTTGAATGGTTTTCAGACATCATTGATTCCCCACATGTTTAAAACAGGAAGTCAGTAGCAGTAACCATTTCAGTAGCTGAGAGCTCCACGTCCCAGCCATTGGCTCTGCCAATAAGTAGCCATTTGGCAGTGACTCTGAGGAAGTCACTTAACTCGCGAGAGTTTTCACCAATAAAACAAGGGGGCTAGTTGGCCCTTTCAGCTTCTAAAATGAGTATGGTATTCTCACTGTGGAGTGCAGTTTCAAGGTAATCATGGAATTCTTGGACGACTGCTCTGAGTCTAAACAGTTACTAAGAGATGGAGAGAGAAGAGTTAGAAGATTCCGTGAGTCCCTGTGTCTACCTTTCTTTTTCTCTTTTCCACAAGAGGATAGGGTGGTGCCCACAGAGGCTGTGATTTTCAGTCTTCCAAACTGCTCTGGGCATTGCTTGGGCCCCAATTCCTGACTTGTTCTTGCTGTTCTTCCATTTGGGATTTGAGTATCTTGCTCGTTCCTTTTTCTTCTCAGTTCTCCCTGGACCTTAAATGCTTTTGACTCCCATACCTTACCCACTCTTGCCTTCCTGCTTCCAAAGGCAACTCCCTACCTCCCGTCAACTCCTCCACTCTGAGCACAAAACCATCCTTAGCTAGTTCCAAGATTATTTGATTAAAGCAATGGAAGCTACAAAGAAGTAGCGACAAATGATGATATACTTCAGGGATATTTGCATTTTTAACATCTGGTCCTCCTGAAAGGGATCTCCAGTTGGTGAAATATGTAGAGGAGATAAGAATAACTGAAATGCTTTTGTTCTGTGCAAAAGGCTTCATGTTGATCATTGAGTTTTCTGTAATCATCGTACAAGGCAAATGAACTACGTAGTGATATCCTCTAGGTATTTTATTTTATTTTATTTTATGGCTGAGCCTCAGAGGTTAATCAGAAATTGTTCAGGGTTATCTGCCTAGAAAGTAACAGATCAAGAACGTGCACTCAAGTGTTCTCGTCTAATGCTCTGGCTTCTGTGAGAGCCACCACTTCACACCTGCCACTTCCAGAGGCACATGACAGCCATCTGTTTAGGGGACATCTGACTTTAAAGGTCGACCACTTAGATGTAATTCATATCTATGTATTCTCAGATTTGCAGCCATAAAACATGTATTACCACCTTTCTGGCTTTCCTCATATTTTAAAAGTGGATTCGTTGAAGACAGAGGTGATGAACTGTGTGACATAGAGAAGTGGAAATATTTTAAACAGTGACTCCAGCTGTTGTTCACCTGGGGAGAGAGGTGAGGTGGTGTGACAGTGAGGACAGTTCAGTGGGGCAAACCAGTAGGCTACCATCAGCTTTGATGCTTTAAAAGACTGTTTAAATCACCAAATTATAAATAATTGCTTACAAACCTTCAAACAATAAAGAAGAATATGAATTAAAATATAAAGTCTTTCTCCTTCAGTATTCTAATTCCTCTTATTTTGAGTTATTTTTGAGTGTATAATCATCCAGACCTATTTTTTTCACTACCGTACAAAAATGGGTGCTGGTTTCGGCATGCCTATTTTGCTAGGTATTACCTGTGGGTGTGCTATGGTCTGCTCTAAACCTCATGTTGAAATTTGACTCTAATGTTGGAGGTGAGGCTTTAATGGAAATCTTTGGGTCATGGGGGTGAGTCCCTCTTGAAAAGAGTAATGCCCTCCCTTGAGATGAGTTGAGTGCTTGCTCTGTTTGTTTCTAGAAGAACTAGCTGTTAAAAATAGCTTGGCATCTTCCCTTTTGCTTTCTTGCTTCCTCTCCTGCCATGTGGTCTCTGCACATACTGGCTCCACTTTCTTTTCCATCGTGAGTGGAAGCAGCCTGAGACCCTTGCCTGATACAGATGCCAGCACCATGCTTCTTGTACAGCCTGCAGAACCCTGAGCCAAATACACTTCTTTCCTTTATAAATTACCCAGCCTCAGGTAGGCTGTCAATTAAATTTATATTCCCCTGGTCATGTGGAATATGTACATCTTTTATTTTTGTTTATTTTGTTTGTTTGCTTGTTTTTTTGCCAGGCTGGAGAGCAGTGGCACGATCTCGGCTCACTGCAACCTCCACCTCCCAGCTTCAAGAGATTCTCCTGCCTCAGCTTCCTGAGTAGCTGGGACTGGAGGTGCATGCCACCATGTCCAGCTAATTTTTGTATTTTTAATAGAGATAGGGTTTCACCATGTTGGCCAGGATGTTCTTAGTCTCTTGACCTCATAATCCACTTGCCTTGGCCTCCCAAAGTACTGAGATTACAGATGTGAGCCACTGCGCCAGGCTGGCCTATGTACATCTTTTTAGATTTTCTTTTCTATTTGTGAAGACACACTATTGTGAAGGAGTAGTTGGTATCCTTGTCCCATATTTCCTTTAAGCTATTTGTGTTCCACCTGGTTTTTATTTAATAAGAGCCTTTTATTTATTAGGGATCTTAACTCTTTGTCATATATGTTGAAAAGGCTTCTTCCTAGTTTGTCTTTTAATTTTGTTTGCAGCATGTTTTGCTGCTCAAAACTTTTTATTTTATATGCAGTCAAATTTGTTTTTTTCTTTATGGATTCTATCAGGAAGACTTCTCCTCTGCCAGGATTATAGAGACATTATCAAATATTTTTATTGTATTTTCAGAGAGTTTATTCTTTTTTTTTTTTTTTTTGCTTTTGTTTTAGTGTATTCATTCCTGATTTTTGTGTGACTCCAGATAGACTTCTAATTTTGCTGTGAAGTTCCAATAATTAACAATGAATTTAAAAGAAAAAATAAGTTATACAATTCAGTGAGAAAACAAAGTGAACTCCCAGTGATGTTTTCTGTTCTGTTGCCCCATTCAGGGAGGAATTGGTGACCCAAAGTATCCACCGGGCACTGGCATCCCCTGCAGCAATTTTCCCAAGCTCTTAGAAGCCATAAAGTAGAGCATGCCCCTGTTTTAAATTCATCAAGGTGTGTTTCAGGCCCAGTTCACCAGAGAGTGATGCCTTATGAGAGATAATGAGTCAGTCATTTGAACTGGTTTATCAGTCGATGGTGCAAGACAACAGCCTTGAAGAACAAGAAGATCCTTACAAGAGGAAGTATCCTGAGAGGAAGGGGGTTTGGCAGAGTTCAGCAAGGCCCCACATGTAGGCTGGATTTTAGAATTTATATTTCTTTTACCCCACCAGTAAGCAGATTCATGTGTTGGCGATGCAAAATGGGAAGCCAGCAGAATTCATGGAAAATGTATTCAAATAACATGAGTGTCAAACTGGCTTAGCGAACACACATACATAATTAGCTTGGAGGATTGCTTGTAGAAGTAATGAGGTCAGGAAAAGATGCATGTAGAAGAAATTCATTCTAAGCAAGTCATTCTTGGGAAACAGATCTTAGATTCTTAAGTTAGGAGGATGGTTGTGTGCAAGGCAGCTGAAAAGAATCTCTTGTTTTCTTTTTCCTCTATTATGAGATGCCTGAAAATAACTTCCATGAAAGGGAACAGAAAAGGATATCAGGGTGTGAAGGATGTGGTCCTCCCAAAGGTCAGAGGGGACATCGTTGAGGAGACCTTGGGCTCAGCCTAGTCCCTGAGCCATGCTGTGCCTCTGTCAGAGGGGAACAGCCACACACAAATGCCTGACATGTCACAAAGGGTATTCAAAACTTTTCTCAAAAGAAATTTCTCAAGATTAAATTTTCAGAAGTATAACTTAAACTAAAATCTACTGAAGAGGAACAAACCCTGATCACGTATTAATGCTTGCCTTCTGTGTCTTGAAGCATAGCTGAAGTCATTTTGTTTGGTGTCTATAGTAATAGAGGCCACTGTGAATCAGAAACTTGGGCTGAGTTCTTGCTCTGGGACCATGTGAGCTTATTGATTTGCCCAAGTCTTAACCTCTTTGTGCTTCCACTTCCCCATCTGTCAAAAACGAGGAAAAATGCACACTTTATGGAGTTTCAGTGAAGAAAAAGGTAGATAAGACATATAAAAATTGCCTGAATAATTTGGAAAACCTTGTACAGATGGCAGAGATTTTAAAACATATTAATGCTGTAAACGATTGGCAACCTTTTTTTGAATTTCTTTCTGATACTGGTTAGGTTTTTCTGAGAGCAGTAAAATTTTACCTCGACTCAGTGTGCCCTGAAGCATGTGGCATTGTAAATACATTTTAAAGAAATATGACATTAGAGGAGAAATCTGAACTGCATTTTTCATATGGTAAAGGGTGGTGTGGTGAGTTAAGTTTCCTAGGGCAAACATCACATTGTCACTGTTTATCTACTGTGTCCGGCTAACAAGGTGCTGTGCACAGAGAAAATGCTAACAAGAAGTTTGCTGCTAATCAGAGAGAACTGAACTGTTCTCCAAATTTAACTACAGCACATAGAGTTGGAGCATAAATGTCTGTTAGTATCTCATAGTGCTTCTGTATTTCTTCAGCACCTGCTCATATTAAAATACAGGAATTCGAGACTGCATATCAGAAAGTCACCCCAGCCCTCATTTTGGGTAGATGAAGGGCTGGATAGAGACAGGCATTTGTACTTTCAGACTTGTGCCTTGAGCCCACGTTGTCACCTACTTGCCACAAAGACCTCTGACTTCTGAATTTTCTCCAGAGCTCACATTTCCAAAAGCTGAACCTTGGAGAACTCAATGGTAAGGAGATCTTGGCAGGCAGTTCCTGAGCAGGCACTAGTCATTCTCTTTTATGCATTCATACATCCATAGAAGTTGTTAAAACCTCAAGACTGCTGAGTCCTGAGGATTCAAAGAGTTACCGAAGAAAACTGTCCCTGTTAGCTAACTTGTTTTAACCTCAGCTTCTGAAAGTTGGGGGCCAACCTAAATTCTTTTTGCTACGCTTCTGTTGCTGGGCACCTATCTTTCTTTGTTTCTTGCCTGAGACAGTAAACAGAGAGTAATGGCTGCACAAGCAGCAGCTCTTTTGTGATAGCCTGGGAGCTTCATGCAAGGAGTTCTGAACAGGTTGCAAAAGAAGCTATTGCTGAATGCCAAAAAAACCAAAACCAAAAACAAACAAAAAAGCAACAAAAAAACTCTCTCCAGTTCTAGCTTGTTAGCTTTTTCCAAACCTTTGGGAGCTTTCCTTACCAATCAATGAGTCGGAAACCTTGACAGTTTCTGTGGTAAGAGACTGTTGGAGAGGAATGAGGCTTGCACACTGGGTGATACCAGAGGAAGATTTGTCCTGTACTTAATAAGCTTCAGCTTTATTTGAATGTGTTTTTCACAGTCATTCGAAATCAGGCACGTTTTTAAATCAAACAGTAAAGTGGCTTTGCATTTTTAATGTTTTAAAGTGAAGGTTGCAGCTCTTAGCATGAGAAGAAAGCTAAAAGACAAACCCAAAAGTAGTTGAAACATAGTGGAAAGAGAACTGAAGGAAAAACGTTCTCTTCCTAGTGACCATTTAAGATCTTCAGATGCACTAAACATCGAAAGATGATGATGGGCCACTCTATGTAAGTAAAAAAAAAAAAAATGAGATCTTTTTGAAATATTACAAAACTCCATGTATGCTGAAATTGAAATACTGTGTTTCTAGATTTTATGATTGCAGATTTTGGCATTAATTCATGGAAGCTGCCCTATCCCCCTCTCTGGTTTATTCATGCCCTAACAATTTGTCTGCCTGTTGGAGAATCTATCAGAGCTATCTGTTGCCCTCTGCGTTTTAACTCTGAGCAAGGTATTTTCACTGTCTTGTCCTTGGCTTCCTCAGCGGTGCAATGAAAGATAGTTTATACATTACATTTCAGGATGCTTTCAGAAACATTATTTTATAAATAGCTCTGTGAGGTCGATGAGGAGGACCAAGGTCAGAGAGTTTAAATGTTTTGCCCAGAGTCCCAAGACAAACAGGAGTACGGCTCAGATCTTCATGCTCTGAGCTGTATTGCATGGGTTTTGAGTTTCTTATGAATTCTAAGGACATGGTGTTGGGTGATGGACAAAAATATGCAAATAAATGGAGTACTTTATTGCCTGATTATTATTTATTGGAGTAAATATTCATTTGAATGTTGCTATTATGCCTGCAAAATGTGTAATTGTTTTATTATTGAGAATATTAGCGCTCTGGAAGGAGAGGCTTTAAATATCTGATAAACACAACAAATATTGAATAATGTGAAGTATTTTAATGAGTTCCCATTGACTTTAGTTTGCAAATTACAGTAATGGAGTAAAGGAAAGGATTTCTTGTTAGGGAAATTGACAGGAGTACGGGTATGTGAGTGTGTGTGTGTGTGTGTGTGTGTGAGTGTGAGAGAGAAAGACACAACTACATTTACAGCTTTTCAGATGTTATTGAGTGTTATACACAGTTGTGTAAATGTTAAGAAAATAAAACCTGTAATGAAATACTTTATCATGTCAGATAAAATATATAATTAGGAGTGCTGTTTGAGATAAATTTCAGCCTATCTTTAAGATGTGATAGATCAAGAGTAATTTAACGTGATTTATCACTGCTATTTCCCAGTTAAGTATTATCTGTGGTTGAATAGAAAATGAAATGCAGTGCACATAAGATAGGTTTTCTTTCTTCTCTTTTTTTTCTAAATGAGAGTCCTATGAAAACCTCTCTGAGATATTAAAAGTCCTTTTTTGATCTGAATAAATATTTTCTCTTCAGGCAGGTCATATATTATAGTTTGTTTAACAAAATAAAGGCTTGTGGCAGAAGCACATGAAATGCAGATAATAGTAAAATAGCACTAAACATAGCCCCTCAGGACAGGTGTGGAGTGTTATTTTAGCAGTAAACCCCTTCTTATTAAAGTGTCTGTCATGGGTGTTTTGCAAGCAGCTGACCTTCTTTCTTACAAAGTGGCTGTAAAACCACATCCTGACTTTTTTTCCTTTCATGGACTTAGATACTCCAGAACTGAGGTACTAACCTTCTTGTCTTTGGATTTGTGAATGTCGTAACACAATGTAGTCTAAAGTAATTGAGAAACTGAACTCAGATTTTGTTTTTAAAATGGAATTTTCCAGCCTATATTCTTCAGACCCACTCATTTAGAAAATTTGTTGACTAAAAATAGTTTGGGTATGTAACCATGGGGATTTATAAGTGGAAAAATAATACGTTAAACAACAATACATATAGAAAGTACTAAAGCTGGGATAAATTAACTTGACTTAGGGCCATGCTGTTTTCTTAAGATAGCCTTTTTCAGTTTCAGGTTCTTTATCAAACCTCTCTGCTTCTTATCTATGTATTCCTCTGAATTATATCCCACACACGTTAGCTACAAGAGCCATCATTTTCCTGAAGCAGCTCTTCCATCATGGTGCTAACCTGATCATTAAAGGAAAAAACAGGCAGGGAGGGGGCTCCTGAAGTGTCCAAGGTTGAAGTTCATGGTCTTCATTTTGACAATTAAGGCTTGAGTTTTGTTCACCCTGTGCACGAGCTTCCTCCAATTGAGCTAAACTGGGTCACTGATTCTTTCTCAGACAGTTCTTGCACTTTCCCGTATCTGGGTTTTGACTTCCTCTGCTCCCTCTGGATTTGGAACCAAAAAGATCCCAGTTAATCATTAGAATTGTGTTTTCTGTGATCTACTTCAGATGAGAGCATGATAACATGGTGAGTAGGAGCCTAGGCATTGGAATGAAATACACTCCAGCTGTAATTATAGCTCTACCACGTATGAATGAAAACATAGCCAAAGACCTTAATCAAGCTTGTCCAACCTGCCTTATTTTGTTGTTGTTCTGTTTGTGTTGTTTTAGGCTTTTAGCAGCTTGAAGCCATGGCTTTTGGTTTCTGTCTCTAGTGATAAGCGGAATAGAAGGTTGAGGTAGGGGCTTTACTGGCCTCACCGGAAACATAAACTAAACACCCATGACTGTATTCTCTCCCTTGGAAACCCTCAAACCTCAGTTTGACCATCTATAAAATGGACATAATGATACCTAGTAGTTTTATTGTGAGAATAAAATACAATAATGAAGTTAAGGCATACATGATCGCAATATCTGACAACTGATAGGTACTTAATAAGGTGTTGTTTATTGCCTCCTCTTCCTTAGAGTTCCTCTGCTTTCCTGCTCCCACACAGCAATTAGTCCCTGATCTGCATCCTCACAGCCCTTTGTTTCCTTGCTTTATAGTATTTGCCATGTTATATTAGCATTTTTTCTCCCTTAAGTTCATTGAAGTTGATCTCTGCTAGGTATTTCATTAATGTTGGTTGAATTAAATTGAGTTGCAGAACCAGTGTACTTAACAGTGGGGTTTAAATGATCTCAGCTTTCAAAAGTAGAAATTTTAGATAATTAATGGCTCCAAGGTTATGCGAAGAACCCAGGCATGATTTTTGTTTTTTCAAGGCAGAGTCTCTGTCATCCAGGCTGCAGTGCAATGGCACGATCTCAGCTTACTGCAACCTCCACCTCCTGGGTTCAAGCCATTCATTCTCCTGCCTCAGCCTCTTAACTAGCTGCGATTACAGGTGCACATCACCACCCCGACTAATTTATGTATTTTTAATAGAGATAGGGTTTCACGATGTTGGCCAGCCTGGTGTCGAACTCCTGACCTCATGATCTGCCCACCTTGGCCTCCCAAAGTGCTGGGATTACAGATGTGAGCCACACTGCACCTGGCCCATATTTTTATGTATAACAACTGGAAACCAAGCTGAAAATCAGCAGAATAGAAGGCCAGATACTTGTAAGTCCTACTCAAATGACTAGGGAGGAATGAAGAGGTCAAATAGCTGTCTGAAGTCATTGAGTTGCTTTGTGATTCCACATGTGGAATCATGTCAGTGGTATTTGGGCTTCAGCACCATTGGTCTGATCTTTTGTAAAGTTACTAATGTTTATTGTAATAGTGATTCCTATGTGTTTCGGAGTCTCTTTAAGTTACATTAGTAATTCAACTCTCTGACTTAACCCTGGAATCATTGAAATTCTCATATAAGAGTCAAGGACTCAAGTGCAGCAGCAGCTGGCCCTGGGACTTGTGACCAGTAGGGAGGTGTAGTAAGTCACCAGTGTCCATCCAGCTGTCACTCTGCACCTTGCCGCCTTCTCTTCTTTATACATGTGTGTTTTGTCTCAGAATACCCTTATTTGGTAGAAAATTTGAAGCTGCAAGTCCTGTAACATGGTCAGAATTCTCCAGATTCTAGCCTCGATAAAAAACTAGAAAAACTATGAAAGTTTTTTTAATAAGCTCTAATTATGTGCACATTATCATTCTCTCTACTTCTGCCTCATATATGTCTTACCTTAAAAGTACTTTTTTTCTCCATGGAAACAATAGCAAGACATTTTTGAAGGAAGGGTGGGCTGTTTGGTGCTCTCTTCAGTTATCTCTCTTACACAGGAGCTACAAAGCATTTACATTCTACCTAAAATATCTCTTTGATCATGGGTCTCCCTTGAGTCCTCTTCCCCCCAACAAAAGCTAAAGGGGAGAAAAACTTTTTCATTTTTGCCTCAGTTAAGTAGATGACAGTTGGTGAGAGAATTGAGGGTGGAAATTGAATTGGTAAGCAAAGTAGTTGACAATGTTCAAATATTTACATTTTGCCATGTCCTCTCATTTAAAGTGAGATCATGAAGAAAAGAGTGTTATGACTTAAAGGCGGAGGTTGGGTGCGGGTGGCTCATGCCTGTAATCCCAGCACTTTGAGAGGCTGAGGTAGGTCAATTGCTTGAGCCCAGGAGTTCGAGATTAACCTGGGCAATGTGGCAAAACCCTGTGGCTACTAAAAATATGAAAATTCAGGTGTGCTGGCATATACCTGTGATCCAAGCTGCTCAGGAGGTGGAGGTGGGAAGATCCCCTGAGCCTAGGGGGGTGGGGGTCCACGTTGCAGTCATCCATGATTGCACTACTGCACTCCAGCCTGGGTGAAAGACTGAGACCCTGTTTCAAAAAAAAAAAAAAAAAGGGAGAGTAACATTATTCCATTTGGTAGATCTTTAAAAGCAAGAGTAGTACATTTTTAATTTTAACAAAATTAAAATTTAATGAAATTATGCCTTACGACTTTTGACAGGTTCCACTTTTATCAGGATCCATTTTATGCTTTCTACAAAAGAGGCTGATCTGTTGCCTATGGTATATTTTATTTCTTTCTTTTTGATTTTAATCATCTATAGTGGGATTCTAGCAAATGCTGTCAATAAAGAAGTGATTTTGCCCACAAGTTAAGAGGGCACACCCCACTTGCAAGTAATGCCATTCATTCATATCTAGCTTATTTTTTCCCTGGTAGAATGTGGAAACACCACCTGGAGGAGAAAAGATAGCTGCCTCAATTATGGAAGATGTCGAAACAGCCCCAGGCCAGCATGTGTGAAACCTGTTCAGAATTTCTCTCTTCTGTGGGTGAAGAGCTAACTCAGATAAGAATTGGCCACAATTAAATTAGGCTCATGTGAGGGAATGTCAGGCTGTCGGGACTGCCCTGTGTGTTCATCATTGATTAGACCTGTGGAAAGTCTTATCCGGAAGGAACTGGTGTCACCAGGATCTTGATGAGCTCTGCATATATTACAAAGGAGAAGTGCTTACCACATTAAATGTCTGATGATGTCGCGGTGATGTCTGATGATGCTGCAGACAGACATGAAGCCATCTCTGTCCTCTGCTCACTTTGAATATCTTTGGAAGTCACCTGTAGTCCATTTCTTCCCATCTTGTGTTAGATCTGTCTTCTGTTGGTCTACATGAGAAAGCGAAATGCTTGTTTTTGTTTAAAAAAAAAAAAAAAAAAAAAAAAAAAGGATAGTAATTCCCACCTATCTTTCCCTCCTGACTTAGACGCTGAATGTATGCAAAATTCCCAAATTATTTCAAATTGAAAGTTTCACTCTTTGACTTCTTACTTAGGTTAAGTGGCTTTCTTGACAGGCAAGAGAGTTTTGCAGTGGATGAGATGATGGACAGAAGGTGATGTATTATAATTATTGTGTATGTCCTTGGGTTTAAGTGAGGTAATTGTATGAAATTAGGTAGTCAATAACTACTCCCTCCCACTCTCATTCCAAAAATATTGTGGCTCTGCTATAAAGCTCAGGTGTTCTGTACCTTATGTAAAAAAACTTAGAAGTTCCATCCCTTAAAATAGGCTTATTTAGAAACATTTTTATATTATTTTGAATTGTGCAAAAAAAAAAATTTAATTTGACCATCTTAGCCACTTTTAAGTGTGCAGTTCAGTAGTGTTAAGTATATGCACATTGGTTTTTGTAATCGTAGATTAGTGGTTTTGAGGTGGCCCTAGTCTGGGATCAAGGGGACGCTGTGTCACAAAAAATTATGAACATGTTATAAAAGGAAGTTGAGGGCCGGCACCATGGCCAATATGGTGAAACCCCGTCTCTACTAAAAATACAAAAATTAGCTGGGCATAGTGGCACATGCCTGTAGTCCCAGCTACTTGGGAGGCTGAGGCAGAAGAATTGCTTGAAGCTGGGAGGTGGAGGTTGCAGCGAGCAGAGATCGTGCCACTGCACTCCAGCCTGGGCATCAGAGTGAGACTCTATCTCAAAACAAAACAAAAAAAAGGAATTTAAAATGAAATTAAAATAGATTTAATGGAGAAGGAAGAAGATATAGTAGGACAGTCATTCCAAAGTCAATCCCCAAATCAAATAGACACAACAAAGTCCAAAGTTTCCAAAACATCAGATTGGTATGTGTTGACTCCTATGGAATTTTTTCTTTTTTCAGACTTTCAGCCCTTTGATTAGGTCAGAATGGCAGGCAAGGGGTGGGGAAGGTGGTGCTTCTTGAGCCCCACTCAGCACCTGGTCAGTTCCCATCCTCTGGCAGCTGGATCTTGCTGGGGTCGAAGTAGTTGGATTCCATGATGGGAAGGCTATTGACTCTCAGTATTTGACAAGCCTCCCAGCTTCACAGCAGGCCCACTCTCACATCCTGTAGTCAGGCAGATAGGCCACAAAGGTGCCGCCAAGGACCAGGACCACGGAGACGCCAAAGAAGAAGACAGCTCGCGTGTTCCAGATGTCCAAAACAGGGTCCTTGTCATAACCACAGGAGTCTGGGTTCTTCTCATAGAAGTTTTTGTTCTCCGGATCTGAGTCCTCCTGCCCGCGTATGGTCAGTTCCAGGGACTCCTTTCCCCCCACATCGGACGGGGATGGCCAGGAGCCCTGCCTCTCCGCTGCCTCCAAAAGACCAGGAGCGCTCAAACCTACCAGCCCAGCCACCATGACAGGTGGGGTGCCGCAGGGTCTCTGAGTCCTAAGGATTCTATGTGGATCTTATAATATAGATGATAAATATTTGATATAATCTTTACATGAACTGTAAAGGGCAAAATTATACAAATAATTTGTCTGCTTCGTGTTTACTTAGTAGAGAGATCAATATTATGATGGCCTAGAACAGAAGTGAATTTTTTGGCCATTTTTTTTATACAACCAAATAACCAGACGGTATTTGATTAACAAAATCAAATAATCTTAAACTAACAGATAATTTTGCTTGATGGTCTGGAAGTGAAATATTGGATCCAAGTAAACTCTTGAGTAGGAGAAGTAGAGTCCTAGGCTATATGACTTTCATCTGAGAGTCTGTGAGAGAATAATAAATAAGCATGTTCTTGGGACTTCCATAAAATATAATAGTATTATAACCACTTACTCTTGGTCCGAGGCTTGGGCCCTCATTTTATTGTTGCCCTATACCAGCCTGTGTGACATATATTCAGCCCTCAGAACCATCGTTTTATCTCCCTGGTGAGGCTGCTGCTCTCATCCCCCGAAGCTCCTGCCTGTTAACATCCCTGGCTCTAGAAACACAGACCTTTCAGTGATGTGTAAGATCTGGCAACTCAATAAGAGCTTGTTCTGTCTTAGCTATTGGCTAGTGTTTCCCAACTCAATTCATATTTCTTGAATGCCTGGTACTTGATCTTGCAAAAATATGTGTGAGGCAGAGGGTAGTTGAAGCCTAAATTTCTGGTTCAGGACATTTAGTCTAACTAATTTGTGGCCAGTTTTATCATTTGTTCTTTCTTCTAAAAACGTAAAAGTAATGGAAGGATGGTATTGTTAGCCATATGAGGCTGAGAGCTAACATTTTTCTTTTTGATCTGGAAAATAATTCTTTTTAAAATTTATTTATTATTATTATTATTATTATTATTTGAGACAAAGTCTCCCTCCTGTAGCCCAGGCTGGAGTGCAATGGTGGGATCTCGGCTCACTGCAAACTCCGCCTCCTGGGTTCAAGTTATCTTCTTGCCTTAGCCTCCCAAGTAACTGGGATTACAGGAGCCTGCCACCATGCCTGTCTAATTTTTAGTAGAGATGGGGTTTCACCATGTTGGCCAGGCTGATCTCGAACTCCTGACCTCAGGTGATCTACCCACTTTGGCCTACAAAAGTGCTGAGATTACACATGTGAGTCACTGCGCCCGGCGGAAAATAGTTCTTGAAAACAATAGTATAGTCTACTGGATTCTTCAGGTTAAAACTTTGAAGTACTTGTCGTACATAATTTTCTGTTGCTAAATTCATTGTTAGTATCATTTACTCTTATAACATTTGCTGCCAACACATGGACGTTGAAAAGCAAGTTTCTGGGCTTATATTTGTAATGGCTGAATGACATTTGCTTATAGTGGTCAAATCACTGGAGCTTTTTAGATTTTTTTTAAAGGAGGAAATAGGAAAGGCATGTTAAACACAACAATGGAAATCTATTCCAAAAGAAAATTCAGATCTGAACTTCTTGGGTGGAATAGTTTGGTAAAGGTTAAACAAACTTTCTCTCACTCTTGTGGGACATTAAAATAAATTCCATCTAAATTCTTGTCAGCTTCCCTGTACAGCTGCCCTAAACATCTGTGGATGTTCAAAATTGCTGCTGTTCCTGTTTCACAGTTTACATATACTTGTATAAACTATTTATTTGTAATACATAATTAATGGCAACCTGTATACTTGATTTTTAACTACATATACCCAGGGGTAGACTAGAAGCAAATGGTCTACTTACCTACGTGGAATGAGTCTTCTTAGTGTTTAAGGCTTGTCAAAGCAATGTTCATATTTCCTTTGCAGAAGCTGTTGATATTAAGAAGAGGTGTTTAAAATCTGTTTAGGTTATTGTAGCTTGGGGTAGAACTAGGGAATTGTGCTTGGTTTGACAATGTGGGGCATGATTTGACAGCCACTGTCTCGTAAACCATGCTGCAGGGTATAAATGATTCCCTCAAAGCCATAGAAAAGTAAGGCCACTTGAAGGCCAGGGAGGCTGTGGTCTTGGTAATTATGCAGAGAAAATTATGTGAGCCTCTGGAGAGGTGGCCCTGTGTTGATCTGAGATTAATCTTCCGGGATCTTGATTTTGTTGGCAGAATAAATGCTTCTGTAAAGAGTGAGATACAAGTCAGTTTGGCCAAAAACTAGAGAACATTAGTCCTTGGGAAGAAACAGGGATTCTAGCTGTCAGGGTGACTGATAGCCTTGCTACATGTGAATACTTCCTGGAGAAATCAGGTCAAATGGTTCTACCACCAAGAGGTAATGGATCTTTAATTCTCTGTTGTGAGTGGGAACCTCAGAATCCAGTTAGGTTTATATTGTAGCAATGGAAGTCATCCCAGCTCCAGTAGAAGGGAACCCAATTTTCTGTCCTCAGACATGCAGCGCTCACCTTGCCTGGAGTATGATCCCTGGAACCTCTCAATGGCAGCGGAAGAGCTCTGTGCAGTGCCTCAGCTATGTAAAAATTTCTCTTGGGAATTGTTTTTTCCTATTTAATACATCATTGACTGTACCATTCCCAATATAGTTGCATCAGTTTCACTAAGCGAGGGTTTCTTAACCTCAACAATATTGACATATTAGGCCTGCATGCTTTGAGTTTGGGTGGCTGTCCTAGGCGGGACATTTAGTAGCATCTCTGGTTTATACCCACTAGATGCCAGCACCATCCTTCTCATTGTGATAACAAAAAATGTCTATATAGAGATTGTCAAATATCCCATGGGGGTCAAAATTGCCCCTTACTCTATGGGAAAACACTGATCTAATCCTATATTTTCTTGGAGTTTCATAAGACATTTGTAGTTTATTCAACAACAAATATTTATTGAGCACCTACTATGTGCCCAGTAGTATGTATATTTTGTGTGGGGTGACTGATGTCCAAAGAGAAAGTGAGTTTCTTCGTTCTGTTAATACTCAAGTTGGGGTAACAATTCTTGATCAAATAGTCTTAGTAAATATATACTTAGAATAATAGTAATTATTGCAAATGAAATGTTCTGTGTGCTCTGAGGACACACAATAGGGGCCATAGCTAATCTTGGAGATTACATAAATCTGCCCTGAGGAATATGGAAGCTGCAGTGAGTCTGTGCATGCTTTTATGATGGGAAATCAGGGAAGAGGAAGCCAGTTGAACTTGGAAAATGTGCAAAGCTCCTGAGGTGGGAAGTGCTCTGCTAGGAACAATGAAAAAGGCCAGTGTGGCTGGAAAGCAGAGTAGCTTGAGATAAGCCAAACAAGAAGCCAGGCTCAAATTTGGCAAAACCTTTTCAGCCACATTGAAAGTTTTGGTTGTTACAATCCTGAAAGCATAGAAAAGGCATTGAAGTGTTTCTGCAGGGCTAGGATTTGTGCAGGTTTCAGATATATGGCTGGTTGGGTGTAGCAACAGTGCTATGGAGGGGATGAGAGTGGAGATGCCAGGATGGTGGGTGGCTTAAGGCTGTAGGGTTGCTGTCCTCTTTTGCACAGTCAACCAATGCCTGGTCCCTTCGTTGTTCTCTCATTCACCTCATTGGCTGTGAAGTGTGATCTCCTGTTCTCCACAGCCCTAACTGTATTTGGACTCACTAAGTTCTTATACATTCATTTTCTGTTTGAACCATCTGCACTGGATTGCCTTCTCACTCTGGCTTTCAGTTTCAAAAATGATATCAGGATCCCAAAGAGGGGACTGGAAGAACAAAGCAAGCTGATTGTCCTTGGTAACCTCATTTCAAGGATACAACATGTCCTAGGAAGTCACTTCATTGACCATATCATACCCACCCTGGGTTCTAATTCTTCCAAAGATCCGTGTTGACCTGTTCTTAGGAAGACTCTGTGGGTAGTTCCATATGGTGATTGAAGGGGTGACCTTGGTCTCATTAGCACGGAGTACTAATCCAGGCAATGTGGGCTTATATGCACCAGTCAATAATAAACAACCTTAATGGGGACTATAGAAGAGCTGAAGGAGCCAGATTTGCATTTTGCCTCGTTTGCGAAGATGCAATTGTCAGAATTTGGGATATGCAGCAGGATTTGCAGAAATCCAGAAGACCAGTTTTTTTAGGGTGAGCTCCATTAACTGGCCTTGTCTTGTTCTCTGTGGCAGCACCTCTAGGGAACAGCATTCTATTCAGGCCAACTCTGAGGGGCTGGGTGATCTCACACCTGATCTATCAGTGGCTGCCTTGGGATAGTAACCCTGTACTGGACCTAGTATGTTAGGCTGAGTTGCTTATGCTGAAGTAACTAGGTGGATGGAGGTTCTCAGACAATTTCTTTAACCCGTGTCTACAGAAATGTGTCTAGAGAAATGTCCATAAATGCCCCGTCCCTGTAAGAAAACATGTTATCTTAAGGGAGCATATAAGAAGAGGATCCCACTGGCTCAGGATTCTGCAGACTTGAGCTCTTTTGTGAGACTCCATCTCAAAAAGAAAAAAAAAAAGTGTGAAACTCAAGCAAAAGTGCTTGGGCTGGAGTGCAGTGGCGCCATCTCGGCCCACTGCAACCTCCACCTCCCTGGTTCGTGCAATTCTCTTGCCTTAGCCTCCCGAGTAGCTGGGATTACAGCCGCACACCACCATACCCGGCTTTTTTTTTTTTTTTTTCTGTATTTTTAGTGGTGACGGGGTTTCACTAGGTTGGCCAGACTGATCTTGAACTCCTGACCTCATGATACACCCACCTTGGCCTTCCAAAGTGCTGTGATAACAGGTGTGAGCCACCACAGCTGGCTGCAGCCTTGGGCTCTTTAGTGGAGATGGAGGGTACTTGAGAGCTGTCCATGTTGACCCGTTCTTAGAAAAGACTCTGTGGGTCGTCCCATGTGGTGACATTGGACTCATTAGCACTGAGTACTCACTCAGACAATGTAGGCTTATATGCACCAGTCAATAGTAAATAACCTTAATGGGGAATATGGGAGAGCTGAAGGAACAAGATTTGCATTTTGCCTCGTTTGCTAAGACACAGTTGTCAGTGATGGTAATATCAGGAGACAAGACTGACAGGATTGCTGGATTGTCAGCAAACTTCTAGATTGTGTTTCTTGACCCACATGCAAGCTCTTTTAAATCCTTGGAATGTTTATTCCTGCCTATTTCCAAATAATCTTCTTTACCTCTTCCCATGTTATAATTTCTACCTCTCCACAGTGTATCCATCCTTTTATTAATATATGGTAAGCTATTTGGTTTCTTCTTTTTGAGTCCATTCAGATTGCTGCTTGAGATGCTATTTTAGAGTCTTAGCCATTTCGTGATACATTGTTTCTTTATTTCTTGCACAATTATTTTCTCCCTCCTTCTCGCCTGCTTCTCATCTGCTCATACCCCAAACTTCATGAACTCAGACATAGCTAATATTATCCCATTTTAGAGAGTTGAGTGTGTATCACTCTTCTCATTCAGTTCGTTTAGCAGATTTTCATTGTCTACCTACCATGGATGAACTCAGCGTTGCTGCCTTTAATTCTGGGGTAATGTTTAGCCAAATAGACAGGCACTTACAAAACCACCTGCTTGAGCCTGTGTCTGCTTTGTCTAGGGTAAGAACTGGTCCCATGTATAAATGTGGTAAGATCTGGAACTGAATTATTATTCTCTCATAAGCCCTCCGCAAACTTCAGGATGTCTTGTCATTTATCACATTTTCTTTTGGAGTTTCCGTCTTTTGGAAAACAATCACGTGATACCCCTTCACCTCACTGATGTACAGCAGCTCTCCGTATACCCAAGCCTCCTCTCCCCAGCATGCACTGTGTTTCCCATTGTCCTACTTTACCATCTCTTTCTCAGCAGGAGAGGGGTGCAACAAGGGAAGGTCCCCCATCTTTTGCTTTCCCGTCTTCTGATTTTACTTTGTAGATTCTTTTCCTTGAAGAAGATTCACTTTTAAAGGGAATGGCAATTGAGATAGCTAAAAAGATGTTCACTTTTGGAAATATAGCAGATGGCAGGGACTTGGCAGAGCAGTAAAAATCCATTGTGTCAGACTGGAGCCATCAGAGGCTCTCCAAGCACTTTTTTTTCTTGAACTGCATTTTGTCCCCCAACTATTGGAATTAACACTATTTATTTCTTCCATTTAAAATGATTTAGGCCCTCTTCTCTTCCAAGCTGTTTTTTCCAGAGTAAAGGCTATTATTGGAAAAGGTTTTCTTTCTTTTCTTGTTTGTTTTTTACACTTACGCATGGGAGAATACTAATATATTTACCCTTTGGTTTCTGCCAGTGAGGCCTACAAGAGAAAAATTGAAATGATGCATTTTTCTGGAACATTTTCTCAGACAGCTAAGCATAGGAGCAAGTTATAGCCTCTTCATACTTTTTTTTTTTCTCTTATACCATGATGAATTTCTTTCTCCAGAGAGAAGTGATTTTTAAAAGGCTTGAACAACATGCTAATCTTTCCTTCTGGTAGCCCCTGGTTGAATTACTTCTGAATTTGAAGCGTTTACCGATGAAATGATACTTGACATTAACCAGTGTTGTATGGAAATATTTCTAGCACCTGGGGAGAAAATAAAGGAGGGTATTCATAACACTGCCGCTGTGTGGCTGAATCTTTCGTTTTTCTCAGAACCAACTTGAATTACTCTTGCTTCATGCTGACTGACTTCTCTCCTAAGAGATCACTCTTAGACAACAGAAAGATTTGCACCACTGGAGAAAGTTAGAATTTAGAGTATTATTATAATGGAAAAGGTTGGGTTTGGGTGATGATCTCTTTGGCTATTTGGCATGAACCAGCTGAAGGCTTTGGTTTGGGATTTTTTTTTTCCTTGCACAGAATGACAAAGGCGATACTATATCCCTGCAAATAAAATATTCTTCTAGTTATAAAGCCATACTTAGATTTAGAGCTTGGAGTAGACAAGCAGAGTTTTCCACACAAGAGTTTTCCAACGACCTTGGCTTTCGGTTTTGTATCTCAGGATATTTTTGACTTGGCCAACTGCTTTTGGCCTTTGAGTAAGTAAAAGTAGATAAGAAAAAATATGAAAATATATGGATGATTATTGAATCTTAAGAAGATTATTCTCTTCAGGTTAGACCTTGTAGCTCACAGAACTGTGCAAATTCTTTATTTGCTTTTTATTCTAATGTGGAAAAAAATTAGCACAACAAATTGTGGAGCGGTTGTGTCATGCTTCAGTTGAAATGTGTGGATGTACTTACATGACAAGTACTGGGACAGTTTCTCCAGGGATAACTCTCAGCTTAGTTAAGATGAGAATTCATACTTTATGCTATGGTATAGGAGGAAGGGGAATAATGAGCTAGTCTTCCAAATCTTGGGATTATACCCCACTTCCGAAGTTTTTCAGGCAGCTAGAGCGACAGTGTCTAGCTTAGACTCAATGTTTCCCTAATTTTATTTCATGGAACACTCTTTCTTTAAGAATTTGCACTATAGGTGTAGGGTGTAGGGGGAGAGAAAGGAATTTATGATCAAATAGATTTTTAAAATTATGCATATTATGTCCCTTGGGAATCCCAATTTACATAGCATGCATCTGCATGTAACAAGTATTTACGGAATTCTGACTATGCACCATGGAACTTTATTTCTAATAGTAAAAACAAACAATAAGTGCAGTCGTCCCCACTTATCCACAGTTTCACTTTCCAACGTCTCAGTTATCCACTGCCAACCACGGCCCCAATATATCAAATGGAAAATTCCAAAATGAACCATTCGTAAGTTTTAAATTTCATGCCATTCTGAGTTACCCAGTGAAATCTCACCTCTTCCCTCACTGTTCCTCCGACATCCTCCCTGGGGTGGGAATCCTCCCTTTGTCCAGCATGTCCATGCTGTGCATGCTTTCTTCCCTTTAGTCACTTAGTAGCCTTTTTTTTTATCAGATCACTGATCCTGGTATTGCAGTGTTTGTGCTGAAGTTACCCTTACTGTACTTAAAAATGGCCTCAAAGCTCAAGAGTAGTGATGCTGGCAATTTTGATATGCTGGAAAGAAACTGTACACTGCTTCCTTTATGTGAAAAGGTGAAAGAAAGTTCTTGACTTCTTAAGGAAAGAAAAAAAAATGCTGAGATTGCTAAGGCCTAGAGTAAGAACGAGTCTTCTATTCATGAAGTTATGAAGAAGGAAAAAGAAATCTGTATTAGTTTTGCTGTCACACCTGAAAGTGCAAAAGTTACAGCCACAATGTGTGATAAGTGTTTAGTTGAGATGGAAAAGGCATTTAGTTTGTGGGCAGAAAACATAAAAGGAAACACATTTTGATTGATGGCAATCGGGTTTGGTTTCAGGCATTCACTGGGTGTTTGGAAACATATATCCCTCAGATAAGGCCAGGGAACACTGTATCTACTGTGGTTTCCTATGGAGATTAAAAAAAAGTAGAGTAAATTTTTAGAGATGATTCAGGATGGGAGATGAGGGAGGTTTATTTTGGAGCATATTAAAGGTTCCAGGAAGTTCTTCTTTAAGAAATCTCTTTATCTTTGTTCAACTAGTGTTTCCTAAAGCGTATTTTAATTGCCTGCCTACATGTACCTTACAGAATTAGTGTGTCATGGAACACAGTTTGGGAAACGGTGGGCTAGCTATTTCCACTGGGTCTCTTAGTTTTAGGATTATACTTTCTGATTGGACTGATGTTCATTTTCATCTTCTCCCTGTGGAGTTGATGGTGTATGCTGACTAGCCCAGCCCCGCTTCCCTCACCAAAAATTGATTCAATTTTTACCATTTCAAGGCTGTTTGTTAGATACTATAAGAAGAAATGAGGCCCTGAACTTTTCTTCAAGGAGCTTGTGGTCTAGTATATACTTTAAAGCTGCCCATAAGTAGCTAATCCAAGGAAGACAATACTATCAGAAAGGTAAGTAGAAATAAAATACAGACAATGTTTAGAGTAGTGGTTTCTCAAATTCTTGTTTCTTCTGAGTAACGTGTAGGTGCAGATGGCTAGAGACCTGCATTCCTAAGGGAGGCAAGAGCTGTCAGAGTCAAATTCACAGCGGAGATCTCAGGTCTAGTTTTAGCTTTTTTATAGGCAAGCTGCGTGACCTTGTTCAAACAAACCAGGACCAGCATCTCTTCAGAACTTGTTAGAATTGTAAATTCTCAGGCTCCACCCCAGATCAACAGAGTCAGAAACTCTGCAGTGGTACCCCCAAAATCTGAAATTTAACCAGCCTTATGATGGTTCTGATGCTCTCTAGAGTTTGAGAGTCACAGCTTTAGAAGAAGTGGTGCTCACATTTGAATGGGGAATCTCGAGAATAACTTCATAGAATTGATGGGTGGCATTTTATCTAAACCTGAGTAAAACGTCTAGGTGCAGATGGCTAGAGACCTGCATTCCTAAAGGAGGCAAGAGCTGTCAGAGTCAAATTCGCAGCGGAGATCTCGGGTCTAGTTTTAGCTTTTTTATAGGCAAGCTGTGTGACCTTGTTCAAATCACATAACCTCTCTCAATCTGTTTTCTTAATGGTAAAACTAGGGTGTTGGACTAGACAACTTTATAATCCCTTTGGCTGTAATTCTCAGTGACTTTACACGGCTTTGGCTCAGTATTTCATTATATAATGTGAATAATGACATGACCCAAATTATTGTGATCTACTTAGTATATTATCTTATACATTC
This sequence comes from Alouatta palliata, assembly GCA_004027835.1. Classification (NCBI taxonomy): domain Eukaryota; kingdom Metazoa; phylum Chordata; class Mammalia; order Primates; family Atelidae; genus Alouatta; species Alouatta palliata. The sequence continues at coordinate 71,171 of PVKV010007695.1, forward strand.
TCTAGCTATAATGGTTTGTATTAAAAACAAAACAAACAAACAAAAAAAAAACTGCATCAACCCCTTTTTCTTCTTTTCGGGCAGCCATTAGCACAAGCCAGAGAGTAAAACTTTATTCCCAAGTATGTTATACGAGCAGTCTATAACTGATTTCAGGAGCAAGGACCCAGAACATAAAGTAGTCCCATGAGAATGGTAATTTAAGTGGTACCAGAATAGGCTGCTCTAGAAGATAGGGCTAAGCAGTATCTGGCTGTTCTGGGACTCATCATTGCAAGGAGAAATCTTGCTTGAACTCCCCAGGAATTAAATGCTAGGTCTAAGGAGCTAATGCAGCTGTAGTTTTCGGAGTTTGAAAGTGTGCCCACGGGAGCTGAAATACATTACAGAGCTCTGGCAATAGCTTTTGGCCATGTCACCATGCACAGGACCTCTCTGTGGCGTTGACTCTGACCCCAGCACAAGTCTGTCATCTGTGAAACGGTAGCTTTCGTATTAGGGGTAGTTCCTCTCTGGACCCTTTATCCTTACCTCAATTTTACTTGTTTTTTTGTTTTGTGTCGCTGCTTCTGAAAACCATAATAATTATGTCAGTTGATATTCATGGAATATTAACTATGTGCCAGACACTATGTTAGCCTTTTACCTGGTAGTGGGAACTCTTATAATCCCCATTTTAAAGATAGAGAAACTGAGATTTAATGAATCTTTCAATATTAGCTCCAAAGTCACCCAGCCACTAGATGGCAAATCCTGGATTCAACTCAGGTTTCTCTGACCTTTGAGGCTAACAGTGTTCTTCCTGTGCTTTTAGAAAAGAAAGGAGATTCTTTCCTTTACCTTTGATGTGTGTTTTTGCTACTGAAAAATAAAACGTAGAGTAGGTTGTAAATTTTATTTCCTGTCTTGTGACTCCCAGATTTTGTCTTCTCTAAAATCTTCCTTAATTAATGTTAATAATAGGTGAAAATTTTATGGTGTGTGCCATGAACTGTTTTAAATATTTTCCATTTATTAACTCAAATCCTATTTAGTAGGCATTATTGTTCCTGTTTTATAGAAGAATGAACTGAGGCACAGAGAGGTTAAATAGCTTGCCTGGGGTTGTAAAGCCTGTAAATGGCATAGATGGTATTCAAATGCAGGTGGTCGAGTGCCACAGTGCACGTTCCGTAACCACTGCACGCTCTGCCTTTGTGTTGGCATGGGCTCTGGTACAGCATACACCTGAGCAGAGTCTGATCATCCGTTTGCAGTTTAAACACGGGTCACCTTCCTTAAGGACTCCTGTCAAGGGGACTCTATATTGACTTTGTTCTTTGCTTTACAGCTGAACATAGCAAATTTCTTGAGTATCCTCTCGACTTGGCTAACAAAATCCTCTCAAAAGAGAAAAGATAGGAAGAGGAAGAGTGAAAATGAAATGCATTATTAAAATGTCTTTTTTAGTGTTCAGAAGTCTGAGTAATTTAAGCAGACCAGATTAATGATGGCAGAAAACAGCTTTATCAGGTTACCAAAGCAAGCATAGGTACCCTGCAGAGTCAAGGCTGCCCCAGAGGGGTAGTCTCTGTGATTGCCGTTCCCTGCCCTCAAGGTCTCAGGCATTTCTTCATCCATGGCAAGAAAAATCTGCATGTCCTTCTGCGTCCCACAGTAAGATCTATCCTAACAGAGCAGAAGGGCAGGACTGGGAGGCACACCAGGAATGCCCCTGAAAAATAAATGTCTCAAAGATTGATGGCTTGATGATCTCTTTGGAGATTTTATAAACTATTGATTATGTTAGTAAGTCATAGAAAATAGCCTCTGAGGTTGGGAACTAAGTGCTTTCTTTAAAATAATCTGGAAGCAGTAGAATAAATCAATGTGTAGAGCATCTAAAGCACTGTGACTGTCATATTGGCTTCACAAATAGCTTGGCCTCAGTGTGGAAAAAGCAATATTTTTAAAAAAAATCTGAACAGTTGTCTTGGCATGCTAAAAAGAAAAGAAGACAAAATGTGATTGTAGTATTTACTTTGCAAAATTTTGCAACATTCCTAGCTTGTAGCACTCATTTATTTCCTAATCAGTGGGAATACTGTAAGGCTTTTAAAATAATTTGGGCCAGTTAGGGCCTTTTTTTCTCCTTTGCCACAGCAAAGATACAAAAGCCTTAAAAGATATTTTTTCAACAGCTGAATTTGACAGACTTAGTCCTGCTCAATTTTTTGGTATTAGGTCTAAATTTCAGTACATGATAATACCACTCCGTTTATGCTTGTTTTGAAGTATTTTCTGTTTGCATTTAAGACCACTGATTCTGGTTTATAAGAAAACAATTCCAGCAGTGTATCTTGCTGAAAGAAAAACTCACTGTACAAAAGCACCAATTTTTGAATACTTAAATTGAACGATATGTTTTCATATTATGACAGCATTCTGCCTTGAAAGATTCACGGCAAGATTTGTAAAAGTAACTATCCCCTTAGGGCACTTAGAGATTTCCTTATAAACAGTTAACTACTTAGCGGAGGAAATAACACCAGGGAGAGTAATAAGGTGTCAGAAAAGGAAGATGACTCCAAAATAATGATAAACCACAGCTCTAAAATTGTAATGTAGCTCAATGAAAACTAATTCAATTGAAGCGTGTTTCAGTTTGGTATTAGCTCTGAACCTGGGGAATTTGAGACCTGGTGTTAGGGGAATCTCTTCATTTTATGGACTTCAGTTTCTTCATCTGTAAACTCAGGAGATTGGAACAGATAATCTTTAAGGCTCCTTTGAACCTGTATAATTTCTTGACTCGGTTTCTTGAAGTAAGATGTGCTTTTTGTTGGGGAATAGGAAACTGAGCATATTAAAAGCATCTGGGCCTCTGGTTACATCTGTACTTAGTGTTCTGTTCAACAAACCCGTGTTGTTTGCTTCCTGTGTGGTGGGTGCTGTACTGGATGCTGGGAATAGAGTGATATACTTTCCATCAGGTTTCCTTAAGTAGAGTTCAGAGTGTGAATTAGAGATAGAAAAGTTCAATTGCACTGAATTTTTCATGGGGCAAGTTTTCCTCTCTGATCACCATGGAGTCCAGACTCCTTGGGCAAAGGATCAGCAAAATTACTGTTACAGAGAGCCTTCTCAGCACATAATAGTGAGTGGGAAATGAGGCAAAAACTCTATTTGTATCTCCCTGGAGCATTCTGAGAGTGATCCCAGCATTTCACATTGAGGGACTGTAACCTGGCCTTTGCATTCCCTTACAAGAGACTTGCTCACTTTACCATGTTCACATTTCCACAGTGAGCTAAAAATTTCTCCCCTGCTTTGGAGCCTTTTGAGATGATGAAATAGAAGAGACTCCTGAGGCAAACAAAGTACTATGAAAGCATCTTCTAGTGTACTTTTGTGATTACTAAAGAGAGGTTCTGTTGCTCCCATATTTCAGCTGACTGTGCTCCACAAAGTAGATACCCCAGTCATATTGTGGGATTCGCCACTCTGCGGGGTAGGGCATTTGAACCTACTACATCCAGAAAACCTGAAATGTATTATTTTCCTAATAAAGTTTCCTTTGAAATGACCAGCAGCCCAATGGTGTCTTCCTAGGAACTTACTGAGCAGGGTCACCAGCGGCCATCTGACTTGGTCCCTGCCCTGGTTACTTGAGCTGGTTTCCACATGCTGCCTGCTCCATTTACTTAGCACATGCAATGTCTGCAAAGAACAGATAGTCAGAGGAACTGCATTTGAAATTAACATCCTTTACAGAAATGTACTCCCTTTTCCTGCTTTTTATTTTTGCTGTCTATTAATGCCTATAAAGTCCCCATATTAAACTTGACTTTTTCTATCTGCAACTCCTTGTTTTCTACTGGATACTTCAGCAGATTATAGCAGCAAGGTATCTTTCATCCCAGGCAGAACCAGCATGTGCATGCTCAAGGTTTCACTTTAGGAGAGTCTCTTGTAAGGTGAAGGTGGAAAAACAAATAGGAAAGCCTTGTGGGGTGTGGAGAGAGCCTCAGGTCTAGTCTAGAGTCTGCTACTAGGAAAAAGAGGTTTTATATTCTCATTTACAAAAAGGTTATAATAATATGTGCCTTACTAACCTTGGATATGAAAGGGTTTTATAAACCATAAATATAATTTTTTAATATTTTAAGATGTTAAACTCCTGTAGGGGCTTTTTTTTTTTTCTTTAGCTTGCAGCCAATAATTAGAACTACTTTAAAACCGAGAGGAGGTAACCAAAATGATATGCTAGGAGTGGGGGATGGGTTGTGCTTTTTAAAATCAATGATATATGTTGACTACTTCATTAGAATTAAATTTGGTAATATGTACTTCTAAGAGCCTTGATCATTTCATTCTTGCTTGCAGGTAATTTTGAGAGAGTGAGGGTGTGATGGGGAAACACATGGATTTTAGAGAAAGATTAAGGTCTGAGATCCTGCTTTGCTACTTGCCAGCTGGGGGACATTGCTTGGGCCATCGTGTCAACTAAATAGATTAACTTCTCTGACCCACAGTTTTCTAGTATGTCGCTGGGTAAAATAGTACCTGTTACTTAGGATTGTCATGAAGATTAAAAATAACAAAGTGGAAAAACGAATGATACAGTGCGTACGTCATTGCATGCCTGCGAAGAAATTTATTTCCTGTCTCCTCTCATCTTCACGTTCCCTGTAGAGGAAGAAAAGGAGAATGTCAAAGATTTGCAAAGTATAAGACTTGTTGGAAGAACTTGTATTCGGCGCTTCTAAAATTCTGATCCTTTGGGTATAAATAGACTCCGTTTTTCCTTGTTGAATACCTCCTTTCTCCCCTCTCCTTGATTGATTTTACTGGCTAAAGTACGAAAAGGTTTTTATCTTTTAACCGACATAGCCATGAAACGGTGGAAACTGTCTAAATTTGATAGTCATTAATGACAGTAATTGGAAGTATCGCTTGTAATTTCTGAAGTTCTTCTTGCAAGAAATCACTCTTACCTCCCTCGTTCTGAATCGTTCTGGATATCACTCCGGTCATGTAGCCCCTCAGGGATTATTTTCTCTGCTTTGTTACTTGACACTTAGTTCATTTTCATGGCATGGCATTATGTGTAAACCTTGATCAGTTTTCAAGTAAGCACAATAAAAGATGGTAACACCTTAAAGCATTTTTTAAAAGATCATAATTATAAAAGTAATTATGTAACTGTTGATGAACAATGTTCATGGAAGAAAAATTAGAAAATGCAAATATGTCACCAAATCCCACAACACAGTTAAACTTTTTTAAATAAAACGATTCAGTTGCACATAGAGATGTTTATATAATATAACCAATGCTACATATACTGTTCGATGACCTTTTTTCCTTAGGATTACATCTTACTACATCTGAAAATGCACATCTTTTATATCTCTATTTTTAATGACTGTGTAATATTTTATGAATACACCATGAATTCTTCAGTCCTTTATTGAGAGGCATTTAGCATCTGTTTTTTTTTTTTTTTTTTTTTTTTACTTTAAACTGTGCTATAACAGATATTTGTCTAAATATTTGTATAAGATAATTACTGCAAGGACAGTTCTAAGTCAAAGGTAATGCACTTAAGGCCTCCAATACATACTTCCACACTGACCTTTAGCATGTAAGAAATCTTGTGCCAATGAACAACCTGTCAGCAGTATAAAAGTGTTATTTAAAATGAAGTGTCACTTGAAAATATTCTTCCGAGATAGGGCTAAATTCTAGTAATCTTGGGTTCCTTATTACCTAGTAGTGGCAAGTTTTCTAATTTTTTCTTATATTGCTGTTTTAGTAAAAAGATTTTATGATAAAGTTTTTTAAAGTGTGGTTTCCTAATAGTTGTTTTCCACTCCGCGCACTTCTTCTAGGATAATTTATCTTTTCTCTCTCTCTTCCCCTCCAGGATGGAAGTGTGATGTGACGGATATAATTATGGGGCACTGTGTGGGCACACGGCCTCCTCCTCCTTGCCTCATCCTCCTGCTTTTCAAGCTGTTGGCCACTGTCTCCCAGGGGCTGCCAGGGACTGGACCCTTGGGCTTCCACTTCACACATTCCATTTATAATGCTACCGTGTACGAGAACTCAGCAGCAAGGACCTATGTCAACAGCCAGAGTAGAATGGGCATCACCTTAATAGATCTGTCCTGGGATATCAAGTACAGAATAGTGTCCGGAGATGAGGAAGGCTTTTTCAAGGCAGAGGAAGTCATCATTGCAGATTTCTGTTTTCTCAGAATAAGAACTAAAGGTGGCAATTCTGCCATATTGAACAGGGAAATCCAGGATAATTATTTATTGATAGTAAAAGGTTCGGTCAGAGGAGAGGATTTGGAAGCATGGACCAAAGTGAATATACAGGTTTTAGATATGAATGATCTGAGACCTCTGTTTTCACCCACAACATACTCCGTTACCATAGCAGAAAGCACACCTCTAAGGACTAGTGTCGCCCAGGTGACCGCAACAGACGCAGATATTGGTTCCAATGGAGAATTCTACTACTACTTTAAAAATAAAGTTGATCTCTTTTCAGTTCATCCCACGAGTGGTGTCATCTCCTTAAGTGGCCGATTAAATTATGATGAAAAGAATAGGTATGATCTGGAAATTTTGGCTGTGGACCGGGGAATGAAACTGTATGGAAACAATGGAGTGAGCAGTACCGCAAAGCTTTATGTTCACATTGAACGCATAAATGAACATGTGCCAACAATCCATGTAGTCACTCACATTCCCTTCTCATCGGACAGAGAGCCAACGTATGCCGTGGTGACAGTTGATGACCTAGATGATGGGGCCAATGGAGAGATCGAATCTGTTTCCATCGTGGCTGGGGATCCTTTAGATCAGTTCTTTCTGGCTAAGGAAGGAAAGTGGTTGAATGAGTACAAGATTAAGGAGAGGAAGCAGATTGACTGGGAGAGCTTTCCCTATGGCTACAACCTCACTCTTCAAGCAAAAGACAAGGGATCGCCTCAAAAATTTTCAGCATTAAAGACAGTCCACATTGGCAACCCCACAAGAGACACTGTCCCAGTTAGATTTGAAAAAGAAGTGTACGATGTGAGTATAAGTGAATTTTCCCCTCCTGGTATCGTAGTTGCTATAGTAAAATTAAGTCCTGAACCAATAGATGTGGAATACAAATTATCTCCTGGTGAGGATGCAGTGTACTTTAAAATTAATCCTCGGTCAGGTTTGATTGTTACAGCACAGCCACTGAATACTGTTAAGAAGGAGGTTTATAAACTGGAGGTGACAAATAAGGAAGGAGATTTAAAAGCACAAGTCACCATCAGCATAGAAGATGCGAACGACCACACCCCGGAATTTCAGCAACCACTGTACGATACTTTTGTGAATGAAAGTGTCCCGGTGGGAACAAGCGTTCTAACGGTTTCAGCTTCTGATAAGGATAAAGGAGAAAATGGGTACATCACCTATAGTATCGCCAGCCTGAATTTGTTACCATTTGCCATTAACCAGTTTACAGGTGTTATTAGCACAACTGAAGAATTGGATTTTGAATCCTCCCCAGAAATTTACAGATTCATTGTTAGAGCTTCTGACTGGGGTTCACCGTACCGCCATGAAAGTGAGGTCAATGTGACTATTCGAATAGGAAATGTCAATGACAACAGCCCTCTCTTTGAAAAAGTGGCTTGCCAGGGAGTTATTTCATATGACTTTCCAGTCGGTGGTCACATCACAGCAGTCTCGGCAATCGATATTGATGAACTTGAACTTGTGAAGTACAAAATCATTTCTGGAAATGAACTTGGCTTCTTTTATTTAAACCCAGACTCTGGTGTTTTACAGCTTAAAAAATCACTGATGAATTCTGGCATTAAAAATGGCAATTTTGCCCTCAGAATTACAGCAACTGATGGAGAGAATCTTGCAGATCCCATGTCTATTAACATTTCAGTCCTACATGGGAAGGTGTCTTCAAAGAGTTTCAGTTGCAGAGAAACTCGTGTGGCTCAAAAGCTGGCAGAGAAACTACTCATTAAGGCAAAAGCAAATGGAAAACTGAATCTGGAAGGTGGATTTCTTGACTTTTATTCAATTAATAGGCAGGGACCACATTTTGACAAGTCTTTTCCTTCTGATGTGGCTGTAAAGGAGGATCTGCCAGTTGGTGCTAACATTCTGAAGATTAAAGCCTATGATGCCGACTCTGGCTTCAATGGAAAAGTGCTATTTACAATATCTGATGGAAATACGGATAGTTGCTTTAATATTGATATGGAGACTGGGCAGCTTAAAGTCCTTATGCCTATGGATCGAGAACAGACAGACCTCTATCTCCTTAATATCACGATCTATGACTTAGGTAATCCACAGAAATCATCATGGAGACTGCTGACCATCAATGTGGAGGATGCTAATGACAATAGCCCAGTTTTTATTCAAGACACTTACTCAGTTAACATTCTTGAAAGTTCAAGCATTGGTACTGAAATCATTCAAGTGGAAGCCAGAGACAAAGACTTAGGTTCTAATGGTGAAGTTACTTACTCAGTCTTGACAGATACACAGCAGTTTGCCATCAACAGCTCAACTGGAATCGTTTATGTAGCTGACCAGTTGGACCGGGAATCCAAAGCCAATTATTCTTTAAAAATAGAAGCCAGGGACAAGGCGGAAAGTGGTCAGCAGTTGTTTTCAGTTGTCACTCTTAAGGTTTTTTTAGATGACGTCAATGACTGCTCCCCGGCTTTCATTCCCAGTAGCTATAGCGTGAAGGTTCTTGAAGATCTCCCTGTTGGCACCGTCATTGCTTGGCTTGAGACCCATGATCCAGATCTTGGATTGGGGGGTCAAGTGCGCTATTCTTTGGTCAATGACTACAATGGGAGATTCGAAATAGATAAAGCAAGTGGCGCCATCCGCTTGAGCAAAGAGCTCGATTATGAGAAGCAGCAGTTCTATAACCTTACTGTGCGGGCCAAAGACAAAGGGCGGCCTGTGTCTCTGTCATCTGTTTCCTTTGTTGAGGTGGAGGTGGTGGATGTCAATGAAAACCTCCACACTCCCTATTTCCCAGACTTTGCTGTTGTTGGATCTGTAAAAGAAAACTCACGCGTTGGGACAAGCGTCCTGCAGGTGACTGCTCGAGATGAAGACTCCGGAAGGGATGGAGAGATCCAGTACTCTATCAGAGACGGCAGTGGTCTTGGAAGATTCAGTATAGACGACGAGAGTGGTAAGTGTAATATTTTGTGCCAACAGTGTTGTTTCACCTCTTTTAAATGGCCAACATTGGAAAAGTAAAGGGATGTTAGGGCACTAAAATAGAATAACAAAAGAGGTTGCATCTGGTGCAGAGATGATACACGTACATGCTTTTCCTTAGGATGTTCTGGTTTGTTAGAAGATCTGTTTAACAGCCGTGGTTTCCAGTGGGAGTCCCAGTTTGTTTTGTTTTGTTTTTTCTTGCTCAGCACTACTGCTACCAGGTCATCCTTTGATAAGCCTAAGTAATTGTCACTTCTGTTGATTGTACTCCTGACCCTCTCTAAATGAAAGAGTCTGATAAAGTAAGTTACATTTGAATTGGCTTTAAGTTAGAAGTGTGAAATGGATTTTCAAATGGATCTTATATAGGAATCTTTCCCGTCACAGTAAGGCTTTGCAGAAGTGATACTGTGTGAGTTGCTTGGTCTTTTTTCTTCCATGGTTTCATCTGGTCCTTGAACAATGGGCATTTGCACTCTGTATGCTCCGTTAATATAACCAGGTGTGCTTCTACAAATGTTTTCCTAATGGAATAAATGAGTCTTGCTATGAATTTTATTTATAAAAATTGATTTTAAGATGTTATTTGTAAGATGAGATTTTTTTACAAAACATTTTAAAATGGGCAAAATTGTTTCAATATTTTCATTGCTTCTGAACTTTTTTTTTATTCATAAAGATATGGGTTTTTAAAAAAATACTTGTTGCTATTTGTCTTCAAAATGTTCATGTGCCTGGACACATGCGTATGTCTGTGTGTGTGTTTCTGTTCCTTTATTAGCACTGTGCATTTTCCTGGATTTTAGATTGTAGACATCTCAAATGAGGGGCTGTGCCTTCTCTAGTCTTAGTTAAATGGTAATATTATCACCTTACCATTTTCAGAGTACATTTATATACATTAGATACTTTCAAACAATACTCGTAGAGTGCTTTTGCTCCTTTAGTCTGCTTAAGCTGTCAGAGCAAAATGTCACAGACTGGATGGTTTAAACAACAGACAGCTACCTCTTATAGTTTGGGCGGCTGGCAGTCCAAGATCAGGGTACCAGCACAGTCAAGATGACTGGGCTTGCCAACTACCAATTTCTTGCTGTGTCACCGTATGGCACAGAGAGATCAGGCTTGGCTCTTTTTCTTCTTACAAGGGCACTAATGCCATCATTAAAGCTGTACCCTTATGAGTTCATCTAAACCTAACTTCCTCCCAAAGGCCCACTCTATATAACATCCCATAGAGGGTTACAGCTTCAGAGTTTGCATTTGTAGGGGACACATGTATTCCATTCATAACAGTCCCATTGATGATGATGATGATTAGAACAGGTGGTAGGAAGGTGTCACTAGAGACATACTAACTGTATATCCATAATACCAGAAAAACGATTTAAGAAACTATATTAAATATTAGGTAGCAAGAAAGCTATATGTACCTTCCCAAGTTTAAATGATAACTTTTGTATATGTAGGCTCTAATTATGGTCAGTGAAAATTGTAAAATTGATCTCCATAGCTATAGTAGTTGGAAAAAGTCAGTGTTAGGAAACTTCACCCTGACTTTGCCACACGCTGTGTGTTACTGTGTGTCCCTTGTAATTTGGTTGGAATATATTTCTGCCTTTTAAGTACAAAATGATAAAGGAGGGGAACTAGCTTTTACTGAGTGCCTATTCTGTACTAATGCTTTACTATTCATAATAATGAGTTTATTGGGTACTTAGAGTGTGCCAGACACTATACAGAGGGTTTTATAAATAGGCCTTATTTAATTCTTTCAACAGTTCTACGAAGTGGGACTGATAATTACCAACTCATGAACTGAAGTTCACAGAAGACATAGAATGTGGAGCCTACTTTCTTTCTTTCTTTTCTTTTTTTTGAGATGGAGTCTTGCTCTGTTATCAGGCTGGAGTGCAGTGGTGCGATGTTGGCTCACTGCAACCTCTGCCTCCCAGATTCAAGTGATTCTCCTGCCTCAGCTTCCTGAGTAGCTTGGATTACAGGCGCCCACCACCATGCCTGGCTAATTTTTGTATTTTTAGTAGAGATGGGGTTTCACCATGTTGGTCATGCTGGTCTCGAGCTCCTGACCTCGTGATCTGCCCGCCTCAGTCTCCCAAAGTGCTGAGATTACTGGTGTGAACCACCGCACCTGGCCACGTGGAACCTACTTTCAAACCTAGCTTTGTGTACCTGCAGTATACCTTGCTTTCACCCATCTGGAGTGAAAGGGGTTTCCTTGCACATTTCCAACTACACTTAATTTTGGTGTTGAGATAAAATCTGTAAGACAATAAAGTATTAAACAAATTTCAAAATCCTTGCAACCCTGGGTTTATTGACTAATGGGACTGGTCATTGATGAATCTTCCTGTTTTCTTTATAGTCCCATTGTTTGTATGGCTCTCCAGTGATGAACTTAGCTTTGAGACTCAGGTAAATGTGGATAGGTAGGTCACAGGAAAAGCTCAAGCTGAGTCATTCACCACTACTATATAGATGACTACATCAAGCCACACCGAGTTTTGTTTCTTTTTTTGGTCAGCAATGTGCATTTTGGTTTACTTGATACAGTGAAAAGCAGGAACAATTTGGTATTAGTGGCCTAGATTTTCCCACAGGTAATTTGCTACAATGTTTCTACCTTGGGTGTTATTTATAAAATCTGTGTATTTGCATTTGCTTCATTGTATTCTGGATTATATATTTAAAAAAACTTTTATTGGCCAGTCATGGTGGCCCACGCCTGTATTTCTAGCACTTTAGGAGGCCAGGGCAGGAGGATCACTTGAGCCCCGGAGGTCGAGACGTCAGTGAACAGTGATCACACCACTGCACTCCTGGGTGACAGAGTGAGACCCTATCTTAAATAAATAATAACTACAAATAAAAATAAAACTTTTGTCATCAGTGATACTAACGCCACTTACATTTTGACATTTCTTTGTGACTTAAAAATCTCTTTCCTATAAACATTAACTCCTTTGAGTTAAAGAGTAACTAAGTGAGTTTATAAGGTCACATACCCTTTAGAGGGTATAAGCTGCAACTTGAACCCACATCTCCTTGTCCTAATCCAGTGCTCTTTCCTTTTATTACATATTTCTCAGTTTTTTTCATAGTTTTAAAATTATAGTAGCAATATCTTTCCTCTTTTATTTTGTTCTCTTTCCATCCCTTAGAAAACACAACTGGGTTTTTCTCTATATTATAGGAAAAAAGATTTGGGCTTGTTGAAATTTTTTATGAAGATGAGAGTGTCTATATAATCTTTTTTTTTTTTTTTTTTGAGACAGAGTCTTGTTCTGTCTCCAGGCACCAGGCTGGAGTGCAGTGGCATGATCTCGGCTCACTGCAACCTCCTCCTCCTGGGTTCAAGCAATTCTCCTGCCTCAGCCTCCCAGGTAGCTGGGACTACAGGTGTGCGCCACCACGCCCAGCTAATTTTTGTATTTTTAGTAGAGACGGGATTTCACCATGTTGATCAGGATGGTCTCGATCTCTTGACCTCGTGATCTGCCTGCCTTGGCCTCCCAAAGTGCTGGGATTATAGGCGTGAGCCACCGGGCTCGGCTGTGTATATAATCTTAACCATCTTCCTTCCTCTCCTCTCACCACTTGTAGATTTTAGAATCTAAGCCCATAGAGCTGATGAGAAATGACTGCTTAGACTTGTTTCCAGGGGATGTGAGGGCTAAAGAGAAGTTTGGCAATTCTGTGTCCAATAAGAGAAGTCATCACCTTGGTGCTGTTTGTTCTGGGGTGGGAGCCCAGGAATTTTCATTTAAGCGTTTCAAGCATTTCTTCCTCATGCGGTTGGCAAACACTACACTAAATTTACTTTAGCTTCTCAGACAGTGGCTACCAGATTATATCTTTTCTGTAAAATATTTTTTCTTAGTTTTTTGAAAGGTAGAGACCTAAGTTCATGTCTTAGATAAATTTCTTTACTAGTTGAATTTTACAATCCAAATAAATCTTTCATTATTCATTCATGGTGATATTTTTTGAATGCCTTCCCAATGGATCAAAAATCTATTTCTGTGCTTCAGTAATAGTAGTGCTTAACATTTTGTGAAAGTGTGTATGCTGGGATTAGTTGATACATTTAATAGTTTTACCTTCTTGATTTTCTTGGAGATCTGCGAACCAAACCATACCTTTGAAAGCCTTTGCTATGCATAGGCATTTAATAAATGTTTAATAATGTTCACAGTAAATGGATTAACTGGGGGCCTCCCCAGCTATAGTGGATTTGATCACAATTTAAATCACTAGTCTGGAAGATGCAATTTAATCGTTTCTTTCTTCACAAAGAATGCATTCTTATTCTTTGATACAACAGGGATTCATATTCTTGACTACTCAGAGGTTTTGCACCGTTTTATAAAGAGCACAATATATATTTAAAAATGTAATTTTCTATAAACTTTTTTTGTAAGCTACAAACTTGAGCAATGTTTCACCCTTTCTGTTTATCTGAGGTTAATTAAAGAAATATTTAATTGAGATGAACAATTTCCAGTTGGCACTTTAATTATGGATAATTGGGAAGATATTTTGCCATCCATTATTACTAATTGGATTATTTCGTACATTTATCAAGTAGCTATTATGTGCCAGGCACTGTGCAAGGTACATTTTAGGGACTATTTCTGTTTGTCACAGTACTGCAAAAAGGTAGGGATCCCTGAGGCTTGCCCAGACAGGGTCACACATCTGGTAGTTTTGAGAGCTGAGATTTGAACTCTAGTGTAATGGACTCAAAATCTCTTGTTATTTTCCCTCTTTTCTCCTCCAGCATACCATCATAACCTTGTTACTGATGTGAATTTGTCAGATTTTTTTTGGTTATTGCTATATAACAAGCAATTGTGAAATTTCACTGGCTTATGGAAATATTTTTTTCTTGGCCCAGACTCTGGGGGAACAGCTGCAACAGCACTGAGGCAGACTAGATAGACTTAGGATCTGGCCCACATGCCTTTGCATTCCAGGACCCAGGCTGAAGGGGTACTCACTATCTGGGATGTGATATTCTCAAAGCAAAAGGCAAGAGCTCAAAAGGGCTGGTGCAAACTTGCAGTGCCTCTTAAAGCCTCTATTCACAACTGGTTCACATTCCATCACCAGAGCAGGTCATGGAGCCAACCTAAGCACTGTGGGGCAGAAAAGAATTTTCCTTGTTGCTTCCTAAATGTTTGTGTCCCCACATAGCTCATATTAGAACCTAATAACAAATGCATAGTTTTAAGAGGTGGGGCTTTTGGGAAGGGATTGAATCACGAAGACTCCACCCTCATGAATGGGATTCATGTCCTGGTAATAGAGGCTCCAGCTAGCTCCCCTGCTCTTCTGCCATCTGAGGACACCTAGCAGGTGCCATCTGTGAGGAGCAAGCCCTCCCCAAACACTGCTGACACCCTGGAGGTTCCCACTTCCAAAACCGTGAGCAATATATCTCTGTTGCTTACAAATTACTCATTGTAAGTTTGCAAGGTATTTTTTTTTTTTTTTTTATAACAACTTAAACCAACTATGACGCTCCTCCAATAGGGGAGAAAGAAAGAGGAGTGAATAATTACTGAACAATAGAATAGCATGACGTAGCATATGACACCTCTCACAATTGTCTTCATAAGTTTATGTTAATTGAGCGCTACCTATGTGTAAGGCACTGGGCCAGGCGCTAGTGACACAAAGAGGCACAAGTGTAAGACATAAGTGTCTCAGAGGTCAGAATGCAGATGCAAGAGATGATGCTGACAGTGGCAGGAGTGGTTAACATCTACTGAGCACCATCTGTTTGTATGCCAGGTTCTGTGCAAACTGATTTAAACAGTTGGTCTCATTTACTCATCCCAGGAGGTATGGACAGTTACTTTTTTATTTTTGTGAATCTGGTGTTATAAGGAAAGACTCACAGGCCCAGTGCCTATGCATTTACTTTTACCTTTCTTTGTACTGAGGCTCTTGAAAGCATTTCTCCAGCAGTATCTGAGCACACAATGCTCTTTATTCCAGATGTTTTCATAGAACTAGCAGAGGCTTAGGAGACCTAATGTACGCTTTGAATTCAAGTAGACAAACTGAAGAGGTATTTCACACATATTAATTACTGCCGAGCTAATTACTCTATATTGTGAACAGATTATTCCAACGATAAATAAGTATAACTTTACAATTGTATTCACAGGTGGGCTAGCTCTCTTTTGCCTCTCCAAATCCATTCTCACCCTTCTTTCTGCCCTGTGCCCAGAGGCTCCTTGGCCATTGGACTCTTCAGCTGTGTGACATCTCTTGGTCAGGGTATTCATCCCTTTGACTCTTTCTGCACTGGTTACTGTGGGCTGGATGCATTCCTCCACAGATGGGTGGTAACGCTTCCTTGCTGTAACTAGCCCTAGATTACTGCACTATTTTTTGTTTTGTTTTGTTTTACTTCCTTAAACTCTGCCCACTCCTTTGTAAATAGTCTCTTTATTAAATGTTCCTCATTACCCAGTTTGAGTGTGCCATCTGTTTTCCGCCAGGACCTTGACTGATAAAATATTTTTCTTATTTAAATATTTCTAAAACAAATTTTAAGTTTTAAAATATTTTGAATACTGATATTTTCTAGCAATTTCCACAGTTTCTGTAATACTGCTTTGATGTGTTTGTACATTTCAGTACCAACAGTAGAGAGAGAATATCCAGTGCTTTCATTTTACAAGGTGAGAAAGTGAAACCAGAGGACTCCATCTTCCCATCTAACTTATGCTCTCCACATCTTTTCTACCATGAAAGGACAACTTTAGTTTTGTTAAAGACCCTGTGCCACCGGTCATAGAAAAAAGGGGTTTGGCCGGATGGCAGGATAGCAGGATCTTTCAAGCTCTCAAACATTGTGATGCTGTACTTTGATCTTCCACAGGGATAAGGATTTATTTCAGCTGGTGGCCAAGGAAAGAATAAAGGCAAACAATGGAATAGCTTTTATTTATTTATTTCAGTTGAAGAACTGTTCACTAGCTGCCAGTGCTGAGTCTGATATTCTTCGGCCAAAGTCTCTAATCATCATAGTCAAGAGTGGGTGAGTGAAAACCAAGAAATGGAAGAGCTGTATTGTTTGAAAAAAATGAGGAGCTCTTTGTCATTGAAGAAACCATTAGCTTCAGCCCAGATATTTAAAAGGCTGATTAAGTCTTATAGTAGCATCTCTTGCGTAATGTAATACAACAAAAACTTCTTTGTCTCATATTCAGAAGCACCAGAAATCATATTTTGTCTTATGGCTGCTTGTAAATCTTTCCAACTTCTTTTTCCCAAACTTGCTTGGTACCTCCTCTTTGACAAGTTGAGGAGTAAGACAGATGTTATTTGGCGGCTTTGGTGTGATTCCTGACAAATCCAGACTAATTGGTGTCCCCTGTCCTCATTCTTTTTTTGAGATGACATTTTTACTCCCACCCGTCTAAATCACAAGAGGCTTGTTGCATTTTGGCCCAGGCTTGCCCTTAAATTTTCCCCTTGAGACCAGAGCATGCAAGGAGAGGAATGAAGTTATGATCAAGTGACAG
This sequence comes from Alouatta palliata, assembly GCA_004027835.1. Taxonomy (NCBI): domain Eukaryota; kingdom Metazoa; phylum Chordata; class Mammalia; order Primates; family Atelidae; genus Alouatta; species Alouatta palliata. Next base: position 87,982 of record PVKV010007695.1, read on the forward strand.
CAGAAACTTTTCTTGGGTCTAGACTTTTTGACCATAATTATTTGAGAGAGAGAGAGAAAAAAATAATGTTTCCCTGAGGAGTCCTACAACATTCCGCTGCACTTAGTAGTTGTCATGTAAGCCAGGTGGGAGAAACGATTAGAAGCTTCTGGAAAATAATGAACAGCATGTTTTTATTACTTTTCAGCAGGTACCTTCTTCTTGACCTTTTCTTAACTGTTGGCTGATGGCAATTTAGGTTTTAATAGAGGACTGTTGGTTCGGATCTGTAATTATGTCTGCATTGTGTATCAGGCTTGAGCTGCTATTGTCCCTGTGTAACTAGTAAATGAGAAAAATAATGACAGTCATAAAGAGGTAATCAAATAGGTTGGCAAACCTACAACCTGGAAACTTTAGTGGTCTTTTCTCTGTAAGCAGTCTTCCTTTTATATTTAATAATAGACATTTTCAATTGCTTAGTGGCCCGTCAGGTCAGGGTCCTTATTTCCCTAGTTCCAAGAGATGCTGCATTGTTTTTATTTCTTCAATTATCAAACAGTGAAATTTCAAGATCCTTGTAAGCACAGATTACCAAAACTACGAGATGATTGCTCTCTATATTTGTGGCTGTCCAGAAGGTAGCGGGATATATTTATTGCCCTTCATGACTTCAGATAGCTTGCATCTCATTTCAGTCTTCTAAGAATGGTTTTCTGCTAGTGTTTTGTATGCATGTTAAAAGACACTTTTATTTATCATTACAGTTGGAAGAATTATAGAGTTTGATAAATATTTATGTGATGCAACTATATTCACAGTGTTTGATTGAAAAGAAAATGAAATGAAAATTAAAATGGGCTGTAGTCTGTTTTTTTTTGCTTGCCAGTTTTTATTAAAGCATGTCTTACTGACAGAATCTACAAAGAGCTGTGTGTAGGATTCAGTTCAATTTATATTAAATTCTGGGCATTGGTATACAAGTTATTGAATATAATAGGTCTCTCCAAATTTTCCCATTGGATGTTGTAGGATTTAGTGGCTCTTCTGGGCCACTCTTTGTGATTAAATTCACAGATTTTCATTTGCATGTCATAGTTAATATTCTAGTTGGTTTTAAAAAGCAGTATGCTGGTGAAAATAATACTGAGTAAAGTAACAGATTGAACATGAAATATCTTAAACTGAAAGTGAATAAAAGTTGAAAGAATTAAAAGGCCAAACATGGTGGCTCATGCCTCTAATCCCAGCTTTTTGGGAGGCCCAGGCAGGAGGATCGTTGGAGCCCAGGAATTCATGACCAGCCTGGGGAACAAAGTGAGATCCTGTCTCTACAAAAAAAAAATAAATAAAAAATAATAAAAATAAAAAAACCAGCTGGGCATGGTGGCGTGCACCTGTGGTCCCAGCTACATGGGAGGCTGAGGTGGGAGGATCACTTGTTCCTAGGAGGTTGAGGATTCAGTGAACCATGTTTGCACCACTGCAGTCCAGCTTGGGTGACAGAGTGAGACCCTATGTCAACAACAAACCAAAAAAAGAATTAAGACAAAAGTTTGAGGTACACACACATACTCTAAAAGATATGGCAAATGGTAAAAAAAACATAGTCATTGTAGTCACCTTTAAGATGTGTAAAATAGAGTGTAAATCATTTTTATAATTTTTTCTTCCATTTGTTTCCTCACAAGCCTGCCTCTCTTCCTTTCCTCCTTCCTTCTTCCTCTTTCTTGAGTTCTACTTCTTACTTTTCTCATTTCCACATTTATCATGTGCATGTTCTCTGTTGGTATAGAGGTTTGCACTGAAGATGATGTATAGATGATATTTTTAATTGCACATCACTCCTTTATTATATTGATCTGGAAAAAGAATTTAGTACAGCTATGCTCAAATGAACACTGGGCCGGGCCCCTGTGGCAGGGCCACGCAAATAGAAAACGATTCAGAAATCAGTGAAAGACACACTTGGACAGGACCAAGAGGCATTTCACTGCCATGAAACAAGGTTGGGGAGCCATTCTAAAGCACACAGCAGGAAGCACGCCCACCCCTCAGAGGTCAAGGAGCTTATCCCATATTTATATGAGGAATGGCTTTTTTTCTGATGATCACATGTAGGACTATTTCAGCTGCAACAAGAAATCCCAGAAGGGTTGTTGTTTTGGGTTATTTATATATACTATACTTTTATATACACAGTACTTTTATAATAATAGATGTAACACACTAAAGTCAGGATTGATCCTAACCTTCTAGAACCAGCTTCTCTGGGGTCAGGGAGGAAAGAGTTGTTTGTCACGTCACCCTGCAGGTTGCAGTCATCTTCCACTGGAATTACTAGAGCTCCCAGGCAATGGCCTGACTCAGAAGACCACAGGACTGGCTCCAGGGACAGATGGGCTCTCTTGCTTCTCCCCATTGGTCATGGCTTACCATGGTTCCTCCCCACAAATCTTTAACAAGGCACTGGCAAAAACCCAAGTCACTACCTTTCAACTCTCTTGGAGAAGAAGAGCTTTTGCTCAGCTTGGACTGAGAACCTGTGCCCTAGAAGTGTTATTCTGTCTAGGTTGTAAAGGGAGTGGGTGCAGGAGACAAAATGGCTAAAGTGAAAATGGGAGCCACTAGTCCCCATCTGCAGCTACAACTTCAGATGCCTACAGATGTGGTGATCGTGACATGTGCAGGAGGGAGGGGTAGAGGGACGTGACGGGCACGGAGGGTGCTCCTGGGGACAGTAGCCTGCCCACCAGCCTTCACTTCTAGGCCTTGCCCTGGGCAGCCACAGCCTCCATGACTTTACACACAGTCTCGTCATCCCCCAGAAACTGCATGTGCCTGATGGGCTTCAAGTCCTTGTCCAATTCATAGACAATGGAAATAGCAGTCGACAGGTTCAGCTCCATGATAGCCTCTTCAGAAACCTTCCAGATGCTTGACAGTGCCTGGAAGGCTGTTGGCATGGGCTGCAGCTACTACCCATTCATCTCCTTGATCTGGGGAGCTGTTTCTTCATTCCAAAAGAGCAGCACTTTGGCAATAGTGTCCTTCGACTCTCACAGGAGGACAGCTGATCTTCAGTGAAGTCTGCATATCTGTGATCCTTACTGATGTTGCTTTAGAAAGGATGGTTGGGCTTTATCAGAGGTGGTGGGACATCATAGGAACACCTGCAGATCTTTACCTGGGCCTTACCGTGTTTTGCAGCAGTTTCTGCTTTATTGAGTCTGGTCAAACACATGTAGTGTGCTTATTGAGGAGTCAGGTCCTCATTACTGGCAGCCACATCTGATCAGTGGCATCTAGTACTGTCCAGAGGGTCCAGATCACTCTATTCTGCACCGAGGTGAAGCAGAGGTCAGATTCATAGCCAGCATCTCCCAGTGCCAGCCTGTGGTACTTTGCCTCCTCGTGGCCCACTGGGCTCAGGTTGGCATTGTACCAGCCACTGAAGTGGTTCCCCAGGTTCCATATGCTCTCTCTCTGGTGGATCAGCAGTAGCTTGTAGGCAGCCATGGTGGCTGGCTGGGGATGCGGTGCCAACTCATATAGATGATTAAATCAAGAACTGGCAGTAAAGGCTGGGCATGGTGGCTCACACCTGTAATCCCAGCACTTCGGGAGGCCAAAGCAGGAAGGTTGCTTGAGCCTAGGCGTTCAAGAGCAACCTGGGCAATATAGTGAGACCCTGTAAATAAATAAGCTGGGAATGATGGCACACTCACCTGTAGTCCCAGCTAGAGGGGCAGGGGAGGGCTACAGTGGGAGGTCACTTAAGCCTGGGAAATTGAGGCAGCATTGAGCTGTGATCACGCTGCTTGGGTAACAGAGTGATACCTTGCCTCAAAAACAAAAACAAAAAAACTGACAGTAGAGACAGAGAAGCATGTAACACCATGTAATTGCACACCATGTGATACAACATAAATGAGTGTCCTCTACTGATCATTCATCATGGTCACTGTGGCCTTAGGCGCATCCTGTGGCATTGCGGGATGAGTTCTGCAAATTCCAATTGAAGACACAACAGTATGGATAGTATGAAGGATAACTAGACGATTGAAGTGAGTTGATAATACTATATAAGCAAGGCTTAATTGTCAAAGAATGCCTAATCCCAGAAATGAATCCCAGTTTTCGGAGCCTTGAAGCTCATACAATTTCTAATGCCTGCTTTGAGAAAAATAATAAGTTATAAAAACTGCATTTGTTTAGAACAAGGAAAAAAATCACAGCAACTTAAAAATTTGAAAGTCAACAAGTATGACAGATACCACAAAACTCAGAATCTGACTAAAATGGTATTTTCTTTAATTAAATGCCTGACACACCTCTCTAATGCTTTTTTTCCTACCTTTTTGGGTTGAAATTTGGTCTGATTGCCTCTCCCTAGGATAACAATTTTGTAATCGTTGCCATAGAAAATAAGAAAGATTATTTAATTTTTCTCCAGTGTAGTTGACTGAAGTTTGCTTTTGTTACTGAGAATTTAGAAATATTTCTCCCAAGTCACAGCTTGTTATTTTAATGATATGTCAGTTTTTAACACTGTGTTAAATTTGGAAAAACCTCTATCAAGTTTCTTATATAAATTGTTGTAGATATTCTTGATATTAATAATACTGCTACAAGAGTGTGCTCCATAAACGAACAAAATGTACTATTTTCTGTTTCCATGAGTTTTGTGAACAAAAGGAAAAACTTACAGTGCATTTTTAACTTGTTTGCTATATCATCCAGGATAGAACTTTCATTTTGACTCTGTAGGCAAGAACCACATCTTCTAACGACAAGTTTACATGTCTAATCATTTGATAATTTTCCTCGGAGAAGCACCGGCTCTGTTCACTTTAGCCTAATTTCTCCTCCATAACTGCCATAATTGTACTGCCACTCACCTCAGGTTATATTCCTATGGGTGACACACGTTTTAGCCTTTCACCTCCATGCTAAAATCCTGGGTATCTCAGTGCAATGGATAGTGGGAGTGTTTTTGGAAGCCATTTTTACACTGAAATGGCTAACAACAGTTTGTGTGTGTGTGTGTGTGTGTGTGTGTGTGTGTTTGTATACATATATATATGGAATTGAAGATAAGTCATATAAAAAAAATCCCACTAAATGCAAGCTAAATGTATTCTTATCTCAATTCTCTTTTAGACAGATCTCCATACTGGCTGCAACCATTTACCTGATGTGATGTAAAATGTGATCAAGGGGAAAGAGAATAGAAATTTTGAATTGATATATTTAAAATATATTTTGCAAAATTTATAAAAATGTAGGACCATGTGAATCATTGCTAGGATCCTCCTTGGGGCTTGGAATTGTTGGTTTTAACAGCTTCATGATTAAATCTGCATCTACCAGCAATATTGGGAAATGCACATTTTCCTGAAAGAAGTATTTAATGTTATTAGAAGAAGTGACTGGGGTGGGCCAGGCCACAAAGTCTAGTCCTGATTATAATGTTGATGCCAAAGACAACCAGATCAGGTTTTAGGTTGCTGCTTCTCTTGTATATTACTGAACCAACAGACAAATGGTACAAACTCGGACATAGACCAAGTTTGTATGTGAATGGATCTGACTCTTTGGTATCTCTATGCTGCTTGAGGAGGTGCCCTGGAAATTCTGTATCCAAAGCAGCCTTTGAAGAGTAAGAAATCTGCAAGTTCTTGGGAGGCTTAGGTGGCAGATCACAAGGTCAAGAGATGGAGATTATCCTGGCCAACATGGTGAAACCCCGTCTCTACTAAAAATACAAAAATTAGCTGGGCATGGTGGTGCACACCTGTAGTCCCAGCTACTCGGGAGGCTGAGGCAGGAGAATCGCTTGAACCCGGGAGGTGGAGGTTGCAGTGAGCCGAGATCTCACTGCTTTTTTGGAGCAGTTGGCTGTTGAGAGAATTGTGTTGTTTCTTGGACTCGCTCTTTTTCATAAAATCTCTTTGGGAATTCACTAGTAACAATATACCAGCATCCGCAAAGCACATTAAAAGGACCTTTGTGGAGGAAGTCAAATTGTCTCTATTTGCAGATGACATGATTGTATATCTAGAAGACCCCATCGTCTCAGCCCAAAATCTCCTGAATCTGATAAGCAACTTCAGCAAAGTCTCAGGATACAAAATTAATGTGCAAAAATCACAAGCATTCCTATACACCAATAACAGACTTAAAGAGAGCCAAATCAAGAACCAACTGCCATTCACAATTGCTACAAAGAGAATCAAATACC
>PVKV010007696.1:0-14703 GCA_004027835.1 Alouatta palliata
ACCTTCCTTCCACACAGCCCACCGACCTTCCACCTAACCTTCCTTCCACACAGCCCACCGACCTTCCACCTAACCTTCCTTCCACACAGCCCACCGACCTTCCACCTAACCTTCCTTCCACACAGCCCACCGACCTTCCACCTAACCTTCCTTCCACACAACCCACCGACCTTCCTTTGTCCTTCCTTCCTTCTATCCAACATCTTCCCTCCCTCTTGTTCTTCCTTTCATTCTTCCTTCTATGTCTCATAAGGGTCAAACCTGTATCATGGTCTGATGGCTCTCCTAGAGGACCTGGACTAATATTTATTATGGGTGAGCTTTTGCGCTCTGGAGTCACAATAACTTGGGTGGTAATCTGGCTCCATCAATCCTTGATATATGAGCAAGTAATGTAATCTCTTAAAAGTCCCAACCTTCTCATCTTAAAATCATAATTGTTTTGAGGATTCAATTAATCAGGATTATAAAATGCCCAGCACATTACCTGGCACACAGTAAGTGCTTGATAAATATTAGCTATTCTTGTTATTAGATATGGGGGGTAAAGGGAAGGAAGAAATCAGGGATAATTCTAGGTTTCTTGGCTACTTACAATATATAAAGTAATCACAGATATTTCACTTAACTCTCCTTTTTCATACAGCAGATATCCTTTTGAGTATGAAGAGATTAGGAAATCTTCCCTTTCTTTCCTCCCTACTACTCAATTTCTTGATCCTACAGTGATGGAAGATAAACTACTAACCTATACATCAATGTGGACATAAGAAAAGATTCTTGGCCGGACGTAGTGGGTCTTGCCTGTAATCCTAGCACTTTGGAAGGCTGAGGCAGGTGGTTCACTTGAGGTTTTGAGTTCTAGATCAACCTGGCCAATATGGTGAAGCCCTGTCTCTACTAAAAATATAAAAAAATTAGCTGGGTGTGGTGGTGCGTGCCTGTAGTCCCAGCTACTCTGGAGCCTGGGGCAGGAGAACTGCTTGAACCCCGTGACCTAAGAAGGTTGCAGGGAGTGGAGATCATGCCATTGCACTCCAGCCTGGGTCTTGCTGCGAGACTGTGTCTCAAATAAAAAAGGATTCTTCTGACTCTAGAGTTTAGAGGGTGTCCTTTTACCACATTACCCCAGTGACTCCTAATTCTGGCAGGGGACAAGCTATGAGAAGTTTCTTCTCCCTTATAGAGGAAAGACTCCTTTCAGCACTCCTTCATGTGAGAAGGGAGAAAAAGTTACCAAATCTCCTTGAGGACTACATCCAGACAAAACTAGGTGGGGGAAACCTAAGTTAAATGCTTTTCATAAACAGCATTTTGTTTAGGACAATTTAGCTATTGTCCTAATAGCTAAGTCCTGGAGCACCTTTGGGTTGCCCTGCTTTGTGGAGGCCTCGTGACCTAAGAACATGTTATATACTGATCACAAAAAGAATTGTATATAGGCTTGGAGGTGATCTCTGTGGTCAGAAAGAGGATCCTAGGACTCTAAGGGCATACACACAGGGCAGTGAGCCAGAACTGAAGTTACAGCGGGGCCAGGCATTGTGGCTCATGCCTGTAATGCCAGCACTTTGGGAGGCTGAGGTTGGAGGATCACCTGAGCCCAGAAATTTTAGACCAGCCTGGGCAACATTTTAGAAATGTTTAAAATTTTTCTACATGTGTGGTGGCATGTGCCTGTGGTCCCAGCTGCTCGGGAGGGTGAGGCAGGGGAATTGCTTGAGCCCAGGAGGTCGAGGTTAAGGTGAGCTGTGATGGCACCACTGCACTCCAGCCTGGGTGACAAAGTGAGACCTTTTCTCAAAACATAATAAATGAATAAATAAATAAATAAATAAATAAGAGATGGCAGGTACACTGTAAAGTGCACACTAGCAAATGATCTTTCCCTTTCTCAAGTATTTATAAGGCTTAAGACAGGGCCAGAATTCAAATCATAGACTGGAATATAGAGTTTAAACTAGTAAAATTAGAAAGGGAAAATGTAAACTCTTGAACAAAATTTTAAGAAATTTATTGTATAAACCTGGAATGTGGAAAATCTAGCTGAGCAGTAGTTTATATGAAAAATATTATGGATTTTATTTAGGCTAACTGCCAGTGCTATGGGAGCCAACAGTGTAATTTTAGCTTGTAAAGAAATGAGTGCAGTCTCAGCCTGCATAGAAGTACAATATTCATTTAATAACGGGACACTTTAGCTTTCTTATCTGCAAAATTAGAGGCTAGATTAGATGATTTTCAATTCTCATACAATGCTACTGTTTTATGAGTACATGACTCTATGACTTAGAAGTTCTAAACCTGAATTCCTGCATTTCCAGAAAATGAAATATAGGCTTGATGAAAACAGGTAATTCATTTCTCTGGTTAACTTTATAGCTTGGATGATCTCCAAAGAGAAAACAAAAAAGATTCTTTTATTTTTTTTTGTGCTGACCTGACCCACAGATACACACCATGTCATGCTTCACACAGAACTATTTTGCTTCAGGTGGCAAACCTGAGAAACCAGTTTTTCCTGAAGTTTGCCTGATAAATACATTTATGATGAGCTGTACTGTCATTCTTCTATCTTGCCAAAACCTTGGAGGGCCCCTCCTAAGCCGGCCAACTGCCTGTTGACGTTGGTAATCAAGGATTTCAGACAGAGGCAGATAGCAAGGCCAACATGGGGCAATGACAGGAAGGACTTGAGTGCTCTGCCCTACGAGGCTGTGGGAGGGCATGGATCCGAGTTTTAGCCACAGCATAATAGGTGGTCTGTGATGGTTTTGTGGGTAACCAGTGAGCTTCCCCATTTGATCAGCGCGGTTATCATTCTGTTTTAAACCTCTAATTGGCATTTCCAAGCATTTTCAACATGTTTTGAGAAAAAGGCAGTGAAAGAGACAAGTCTGGGGAAAAGCAAAGCTTCAGTAAAAATAGAATTCCAAATATTTCAGCTGGGATCTTTGTCTAGCTAACAGAGATTTGGAGAGTGGGATCAGAAGGCCTGCATCTCCTCCTTCTGCAATTAGCGAGGTGTATGCCTGTGGGCAAGCCACTGAACGATCCTGGGGGCATTTCCTCACTTACAAGATAAAGAGGAACCCCACCTTGCGAATTCCAAGAGCATAGGAGCTGAGCACCTTTGGATTGTCTTAGTTTGTGGAGGTCCCCTGACCTAAGAACATGTATCAGTTATATATTGATCAGGAAAGGAATTGCATATAGGCTTGGAGGTGATCTCTATAAAGTCAGAAAAAGGATCCTAGAACTCTAAGGGCATACGCACAGGGCAGTGAGCAAGAACTGAAATTACAGGACTCCCAGGTTCCTGTCTCAGGTAATTCTCTTCCAGGTGTTGACTGAGTTGCTCATTTTCTTAATTGTGTCAAGCAGAAGAGATCACACAGGGTGGGGCTTTCGCCAATGTATCATGTTCTCAAAGTTCTGATGAAAGGACAGAGGAAGCAGAAAGGCCAGAAGAGGGGTTTCCACAGCAAACTGACCACAACCGACTATCCCTTTCCCTTCCCAGATTGGAAGGGACATGGGCACCAGGTAGCTGCAGCCTCCATGGTTTCGCAAGCACCTTCATCCCTTTAGCACCATAGCCACCAACTTGAGCAAGAAAACCAAGATCTTTAACAAACAGGGAAGTCCAGGAGATGGAAATTAGGTGACTTTTTGGAGATTTTGGGGGAATCCAGACATGTTTATATTTTCAAGAGATAGACTCCCCTTTAAATTTTGGTAAAATCTACATGTCATTTATTCTTTTAGCCATTTTAAAGTGTGCAATTCAGTGGAGAGGACCTTTTTGATAACTTCCATTCTCTCCCTGTGCTGATGTAGACTGTGTACTCTCTGGTAGGAAGATTCCTGGTTGTTCTGCAGGGTCATTTTGAAGGTTTCATCTAGTTAAATGGATTTGGCTCCTGCAATAGGGGAATACCCTAAAATACCAGAAACAGGACAGGAAATTATTCTGTGGCCATTTATCCTTGATACTGATGAGATCAGATTTGCTGCTGTGTCCCTTTAATTTTTATCTCTGCATTGTTTCTAACCACTCATCTTGACCTGTGGCTTGCCCTTGGGCCTGATCTCTTTCATTATGGTGCATTTTGGTTCTCTGTTGACTCCTGGCTTGTTCTGACTATTTAAAAAAACCCTACTTTTCTTAGGATGTGATTTGTCTGCCCCTTCAGTGGTCCTTGCAGAGCTTATTTGTCAGATATGATTGACAGCTTCTGCTCTCTACCTGAGCTCCAGTCCCATTTCCCTGATTGGCTACTGGCCATTTCCTCTGGAATGTGCAGGTCATTGTTCTGCCAAGCAGATTGCAACATGTCCAAAAACAATCTTTTTTTTTTTTTTTGCCACAAACCAGCTGCTTATATAAACTGTCAATCCCTGTCAATAGTCCATGAATTTATTTAGCTATAGAGAAGCAAATTCCTCCTTGATTTCATCTCCTCTTTCATCACTCTCAGCTATTCAGCCCCTAGAACAATCAGCTTTTCCTTCAAATACTGATCTTGTTTCTGGCTTTCCAGCTCTCGTATGCCCATTTCTAGGTCCTTACTTCCTCTAATATCATCTAGTGTTCACGTCTACTCTTTCTCTGATTCAATTCCTTTTGAAAGACTGAGGTCAGATTGAGGACTACCTTCATTAATCAAATCATGTCTATTCAAAACCCTGAAGTTCTTCGGTATTCATATAGACTTCCTTTTTTTTTCTTTTTTTTGTTGCCCCACCCCCTCTCATTCATATAGACTTCTTGCTCTTCTTTGCTGTCAAACTTTCCTCTGATCTGATCCCATACTAAACAATATTTCTGCCAGGTGGCTATATTATTGTAATGGGAAGTTTAATGGACTTGAATTTAGTGGATCTGCTTTCAAATCCTAGCCTGTACTCAGCAGAATGACCTTGGGCAATTCACTGACTCTTGAAACCTTGAATCCCCATTCGCAAAACTGGGGTGATAATACCTATGTCATAGGGAAGTTTATGAGAGTGTAGTAATATGTGTGGAGGTAGTTTAGCACTGTGCTTAGAATCCGTGTTTGGGCTGACTTATTTGGTTTAATACCAGGTTTTCCCACTCAGTAACTATGTGACCTGAAGCAAGTTCCTTAGCCTCACTGGGTTTCGTCACTTTCATCTGTAAAATGGAAACACTAGCTATGAGGTAGTATATACCTCATAGGTCTGTGGTGACAATTAAGATAATATATGTAAAGCACTCAACACAGTGCAAGGTGCATTATAAGCTTTAATAGGTGTAAACTATTATAATTATGCAGCAAGAGACCTAGTATAATCAGCACTTGACATATGTTTGCTAAGTTTGTTTGTGTGAGACAATTTTTCACTCTGTTACCCACACTGGTGTGCAATGATCATGGCTCACTGAGCCTCAACCTCCCAGGCTCAAGCTAGCCTTCCACCTCAGGCTCTCAAGTAGCTGGGACCAAATGGCCACACCTCCACCCCGATATATATGTATTTTTTGGTATCTTTTGTAAAGAAAGGGTCTCACTGTGTTTCTCAAGTTAGTCTTGAATTTTTGGGCTCAAGCGATCCACCCACCTCCTCCCCGCAAAGTGCTGGGATTATAGGCGTGAGCCACCGCGCCCAGCCTAAGTGTGTTGATGAATTCATCTTATTCAGATGATCTTACTTCCCACTAATTTTTGCTATGTACATTCTTATGCCACCCTTCCTCCAGACAGGCTGACTGCCTTGGTTTTCCATGAATATATCTTTCACTTTTCCTGCCTTTGATATTGGTTTCCTACTATAATTTATAATTCATCACACGAAATAGTAGGTGCTATATCATTTCCAGAATGTCATAATTTCTCTATCCTGCCAATCCAGATTCTTTCCATTCATTAAGGTCCCTCCTAAACCTTGACTTGGCGACACTTTCCCTCATTACTTCTGTACTTATCAGTGTCTCATTTTTCTGAACCAGTTACCCTCGCCTTAGCACTTGATGACATTAATCTGTCAGGTACACTTAGCTACTGTTTCCTGTATATTCATTTTGTGTCTTCAATTAAAATGAAAACATTCCTTAGTCCAGCCTTGTTTCGGAACATGCAGTAAATATATCGTGACTATTAAATCTATAAGATCCAGCATTCTAGAATAATTTTTCAGGTCTGCAACCTCTTATCAAAAAAGTGGCCTATGAGGGTGGGCAGAGGATTTGGGAGTGAGAAGTTCCTGCTACACTGGACAAGGTCCTCTGGCCTCTTGGCTATGGTGTCAGAGAAGTGCTTAAGCACAGGGGCCCTGAAGGTGAGGGGCTGGAAGCGGATCATCAGACCATCCCTGACACAGGCAGGAAAGTGTCCCCATTCAAATCTCATTCTTGCTGTGACAGGCTGTGTCTTTAACTAGTTTCTTAAACTTCTTGCACTTTTACACAACATTTGCCCTATTGAGAAACTGGTTTTGCATGAAACTTCCCGTGGCTCGAAGCAAGTCTCCATGACGGTATTTGCATACCATTGGGGTTTTATTCCTCCCAAACATGCCAATAAAGATGAAGTGGCATTCAGATGACGTGATATGAAGGACACCACTGCAGCCTGCAAAGCAGAGAATGTTTGAACTATGCGAAAGAGTCACACCAGGATTTCGAAATTAAAGAGAAGGCCAAGAAGGACTAGTGAAGAATGCAAGGTGAATAACTCGTTCTCTGCTCCAGTTCTCATGGGTACTATAGCCTCCATGCAACTTCCATTTCTCTGCCCCCCTGCAGTACATATTATCTGGACTACATGATTCAGTCCTGCATTATACACTGTCCTTTAAAAAATGCTTTGTGTGTTGTGTTCTTCCAGCTAGTTGTCAGTTCCTGAGAATACAGACCATGTCTTACATTTCCTTGCAGTCACCTCTAGAGCCTCACAATACAATTTAACTCAGTGTCAGGTGCAATAAAATTCTCAACAGTAAGTGTTGACGAATTTGATTTTGGAAATGTAAATTTATAAAAAGTGGCCCTACAAAGGAGAATGAGAAGACTCGCTTCCTTTTGAGGGCCGTGGGCTTGGGAGTCCCAACATCATTTGCGGTGTTGCCAGCAGCAGCAGCCACCTCCTTTCACAGGACGGGGACTCAGTACAGCACTAGTGGGACACGTGGTTTCAGTGCTTTCCCACTCAGGAGACGACGGCCTAGCACAGTGCGGGAGACCCTGCCCTGATTCCCCTTTCTCCTCCCAACCGCAAAGGCCATGCAGGTAGAACTTGGGGGCATCAGAGATTATCTGACTGAATTCGCTAGTTCTGTAGATGAGGAAACAAGGCAAGAGCAGCTTAGGGTGGTGGAGAGCGTGTGCATGGACTTTGGAGTTAGGCAGAACTAGACTCAAATCCCAGTGCCGTTACCCTTTAGCTGTGTGATTTTGGGAGAGGCTGTTAACATCTCTGAGCCTTGATTTCCTCATCTTTAAAGTGAAACAATGCCAATCCACAGGAAATGTTGTAAAAATTGAGTGAAATAGTGTATGCAAACACAGTGCTCGGCAATAATAGATGCTCAATATCTGTTGGGCTCTCTACTTTCCTTCTCTTGAGTCTCCTGCCCAAAGTCAGAAAACAATTTAGTGCTAGCCTCTCCTGTTTTTGTTTTGTTTTCTTTTTTTGAGACGGAGTCTTGCTCTGTTGTCAGGCTGGAGTGCAGTGGCATGATCTCGGCTCACTGAAACCTCTTCCTCCCAGGCACGAGCAATTCTCCTGCCTCAGCCTCCCAAGTAGCTGGGACCACAGGAGCGTGCCAACATGCCCAGCTAATTTTTGTATTTTTAGTAGAGGTGGGGTTTCACCATGTTGGCCAGGATGGCCTCAATCTTCTGACCTTGTGATCTGCCTGACTTGGCTTCTCAGAGTGCTGGGATTACAGGCGTGAGCCACCACACCTGGCTGCCTTTCCTGTTTTTCAAGCTGTTTTCTTTCAGTCGGTACTAAAGCTACCTACCCACTAGAAAATTAGGATCAACCATTAACAAATGTTTTAATGCTGAAATTTTTAACAAAATTTTTAACGCTCAAAATAAATATGTACAAATCTATGGAGAATTGGGCATATTTATTTTAGGCACATTTATACACTTTGAGATAAAAGAACTTAAAAAATAGAAATACTAAATTTCAGAGTAAAATTCAAAGCCCCTGAGGTTTTACCCATCTCCAACTATAATGTTTGAACTTTTGGTACTCCTAAAATAGTACTTATGGCCTTTTACCCCTTAAAAAAATTAAAAAAAAATTCTGGCTTTGGTATATTTACATGCTTTGCTTTGCAACCTGATATTTTTCATCTGTCTTTCTTAAGACATACTCTGTTGTCCATTAATCATCAGTTGGATCTAAAATGAAAACACCGCTGTTGGGGTTCTGTTAAAAAAAACAGAAACTTTTTTTTATGACAGGGTCTCACTCTGTCACGCAGTCAGTGGCACAACCATGGCTCACTGCAGCCTCAGACTCCTGGGCTCAAGTGAGATCCTCCCACCTCAGCCTCCTGAACAGCTGGGACTACAGGTATTAGAGGTATACCCAGCTAAAAAAAAAATAGAAACATATTGGTGACAGTCATGTGGTTTAGTTTCAGAAATAAAATAGACATTCCGTCAGGCTGAGGCAGGAGGATCACTTGAGCCCAGGAGTTTGAGACTAGCTTGAATAACATAGCAAGACTGTGTCTTTACCAAAAAAAAGAAAGAAAGAAAGAAAAGAAAATTAGCAAAAAAAAAAAAAAAAAAAAAGAAAGAAAATTAGCTGGACATGGTGGTATATGCCTGTAGTCCCAGCTACTCGGGAGGCTGAAGTAGGAAGATTGCTAGAGCCAGGGAGGTTGGGGCTACTATGAGCTGTGATTGGGCCACTGCACTCCAGCCTGGGTGACAGAAGAGTGAGACTCTGACTTGAAGAAAAAAAGAAATGGACATTCATATCATTTATAAAAGTGAATGGTTGATGATATACCTTTTTTCCCCCATACTGGAAAGGATTTCCTGAGACCATTATTTCTTTAAGAATTTTTAGTTAATGATCATTGTGTTTAGTTACAAATAGATCTTTAAGCATGGAACAGAATCACAATTAGACCAGAAGAAAAATATTATCATGAAAAGCCTCCCAATTGCGATTGTTACAATTATCATATTGTGATAAATGGTTCATGAGTTAGAGGCTCAGTTAGGTCCTGCAAGACAGAGACAAAAGCAGGGACAAGTCTCCCTGGAGTTCTCTGGATGGAAGGTATGGTAGGCAAAATTATGGTCTCCCAAAATGTTCACATCATAATCCTCAAAACCTGTCCTATGTTACATTACATGGCAAGGGAGATAAAGTTGTGAAGTGAATTGAGATTGCTAGTTAGCAGATCTTAATATAGGGAGAGAATTTGGGGTTATCCAGGTGAACCTAATGCAATCACAAGGGTCTTTACTAGGAGATGAGGAAGGCAGAAGTCAACCAGAGAAATGCTTAATGCGGTGAGAACTCAAGCAGCTATTGCTGGTTTTGAAGATGGAGGAAGAAGGTCATGAGCCAAGGAATGCAAGTGGCCTCTAGAAACTTAAAAGGGCGAGGGAATGGATCATCCCCTAGAGCCTCCAGAAAAGAATGCAGCCCTGCAGACACCTTGATTTTATTAGGGAGATCATTTTTACTTCTGAATTACAGAACAGCGAGAAAATATGTTTGTGTTGTTTTCAGCCACTAAGTTTGTGATAATTTGTTTAAGCAGTGATAGAAAACTAACACAGCTCTCTCCAAAGACTAACAGATCATCTTCCTCCAAAGATGTTGTTTGGCATTCTGGAATTTCATACAATCATGGGTTCTAAAGTTCCAAAAGGGACTGAGCCACGGGGAGAGGCTGAAAACCAAAGTGATCAGCAGTTAGCAGAGAGTGCCTCTCAGGTTTGACACCATAAAGAATGGAGAGGAAATATAAACACAGCTATTAATTTTAAAGAGAGACAAGATTAATAGCAATACTTGGTATTTATGGCCAGGTGCAGTGGCTGAGCACTTTGGGAGACTGAGGCAGGCAGATCGCTTGAGCCCAGGAGTTTGAGACTAACCTGGGCAATATGACGAAAACCCTGTCTCTACAAAAAGTATAAAAATTAGCCACGTGTGGTGGCATGTGCCTGTGGTCCCAGCTACTCAGGAGGCTGAAGTGGGAGGATCACATGAGCCTGGGAGAGGTTGAGGTTGCAGTGAGCCGTGATAGTGCCACTGCATTCCAGCCTGGGCAACAGAGTGAGACCCTGTTTAAAACAAAACAAACAAACAAAAACTTGGTATTTATATCGTTTTATTTATTTATTTATTTATTTAGAGATGGAGTTTCACTCTCGTTCCTCGGGCTGGAGTGCAATGGCACGATCTCGGGTCACTGCAACTTCTGCCTCTCAGGTTCAAGTGATTCCTCTGCCTTAATCTCCTGAATAGCTGGGGTTACAGGCACCTGCCACCACTTTCGACTAATTTTTTTGTATTTTTACTAGAGATGGGGTTTCACCATATTGGCCAGGCTGGTCTTGAATTCCTGACCTCAGGTGATCGCCTGCCTTGGCCTCCCAAAGTGCTGGGATTACAGGCGCTCCCTGCACCCAGCCAACATCGTATGTTTCGTTAAAGGTTTATTTTATTTTATTTTATTTTTGAGATGGAGTCTTACTCTGTCAGAGTCTCGTTCTGTCGCCCAGGCTGGAGTCAAATGGCATGATCTCAGCTCACTGCAACCTCCGCATCCTGGGTTCAAATGATTCTCCTGCCTCAGGCTTCCGCATAGCTGGGAGTACAGGCGCCTGCCACCACGCTTGGCTAATTTTTTTTGTATTTTTAGTAGAGACAGGGTTTCACTGTGTTGGCCAGGCTGGTCTTGAACTCCTGACCTGAAGGGATCCGCCCACCTTGGCCTCCCATGGACAGTATTGTGCAGTGATATCCACCCTCCAAGTGTCTGCTTCTCATGAAGTCTTCCTAAAATGTTCCCATTGTCAAACATCACTGTCAGTGGTGGCTTCTTGCTGAACTTTTTTTTTTAAGATGGGGTTTCACCATGTTGGTCAGGCTGGTCTTGAAGTCCCTGCCTCAGGTGATCCGCCCACCTTGGCCTCCAAAGTGCTTGGATTACAAGCGTGAGCCATCACGCCCGGCCCTTGCTGAACATTTTTAATGGACTGTCCACCATAAACTTAAATTTGACATGTCTAATATATAGCTCAACTCTACCTCTTCACCTCAATCAGACCTTTCTCCCGACTTTCCTATTTCTTTTAAAAGTTTCATTATTCTTAAACCCAGCCATGTAGATTCAACATCTATAAAAACAATGACAGCTACTATTGGATAAGAATGCATTCCAGTTTTTGTGCTAAGCATTTTAGATGTCATCCATTTAATCCTCCCAACAACCCCATAAGGAAAGTACAATTATTAACCCCATTTTATAGATGAGGAAATTGAAGCTTATATAAATTGCCAAAGGTGACAACTTAGCATTACCTTTCATTACTCATCTCTTTCACCTTCCATAGTTTGTGAGTCACTGAGTCCTGTCAGTTCTCCCTCTGTATTATTTCTTGTGTTTGTTGTTTTCTTTCTGTGTCTATTGTCACTGTACCAGTCTTGCCTGCTTTTGACCTATGCCTGAATTGCTACCATAGTCCAATATGGTGTTCCTTGTTCTATAATCTCCTTCCTTGCATCTTTCTAATTTGCTTTGGTCAGAGTAAGCCACCTGAAGTCCCACTTTTATTCCATCCATCTTCAAGTTCAAACCTTTAAACTAGAAAAGATCTATCCAAATGTCCCCAGAGGTCATCTTTAGATAGTGTATGGTAGCAATATTTTTAAAAGAAATTAGCTGGGCGCGGTGGCTCACGCCTGTAATCCCAGCACTTTGGGAGGCTGAGGCAGGCGGATCACCTGAGGTCAGGCGTTTGAGACCAGCCTGATCAACATGGTGAAACCCCGTCTTTAAAAAAAAAAAAAAAAAAAAAAGAAATTAAATAACTTAGCTATATTAAAAGTTTAAAAGTAACACAAAAATGTGTTACAACTATGTGTTGAAATGACAGGACAGATGCATATAAAGATGAGCAACCACTGTACCCTGGAAAATGTGTGGTTCCAGTCTTGAAGAGCTCTCACTCACCATCTGACCATCTAAAATATGCAAATCCTTTTTTTAGTGGTAAATCTTCTCATAAAAAGAACAGTTATGTAAATATGTTTAGTGTTTTCCATGTATTTATACATTTTATTATTAATATTAAAATAAGTGCATGTGGTTAAAAAAAAGTCAGGATGCAGTGGCTCACGTCTGTAATCCCAGCACTTTGGGAGGCTGAGGCAGATGGATCACGAGGTCAGGATATAGAGACCATCCTGGCTAACACAGTGAAAACAAAAAAATTAACTGGACGTGGTGGCCCACACCTGTAGTCCCAGCTACTCGAGAGGCTGAGGCAGGAGAATCTCTTGAATCTGGGAGGTGGAGGTTAAAGTGAGCCAACATCGTGCCACTGCACTCCAGCCTGGGAGACAGAGCAAGACTTCATCTCAAAACAAAACAAAACAAAAAAACAAAAAAAACCTCAATCAAAATACCACCAAAGGCCAGGCGCGAAATTCTGTCTCAAAAAAAAAAAAAAAAGAACACCACCAAAGGAAAATAGTAACTATGGGTGGGAAAGTAACTATGGGTGGGTGTTAAATTAATTGTGGTAATCATTTCACAATGTATATGTATATCAAATATTCATATTGTATACCTT
Source organism: Alouatta palliata (assembly GCA_004027835.1). NCBI lineage: Eukaryota > Metazoa > Chordata > Mammalia > Primates > Atelidae > Alouatta > Alouatta palliata. Next base: position 12,812 of record PVKV010007696.1, read on the forward strand.
GAATTATATAATTTCTTTTTGTTAATTATGCTTCAATAAAGCTATTGAAAATGAGAAAAAATATCCACCAAAGGATAAAACAATAAAAAATTTTGTCTCTCAAGGTAACTGTTGAATAAGGTGATTTGTATATTTTTCTTTACACTTCTCTGTAATTTACATTTCTTCTTCTTTTTTTTGGTTGAGACAGAGTCTGGCTCTGTTGCAGGCTGGAGTGCAGTGGCACAATCTCTGCCCGAGCCACCACACCTGGCTAAATTGATTGATTGAGGTGGAGTTTCCCTCTTGTTGCCCAGGCTGAAGTGCAATGGTGCAATCTCGGCTCACCTGCAACCTCTGCCTCCCAGGTTCAAGTGATTCTCCTGCCTCAGCCTCCCAAGTAGCTGGGATTAGAGGCATGCGCCACCACGCCTGGCTAATTTTGTATTTTACTACAGATGGGGTTTCACCATTTTGGTCAGGCTAGTCTGGAACTCCTGGCCTCAAGTGAGCTGTCTGCCTCGGCCTCCCAGAGTGCTGGGATTACAGGCATGAGCCACGGTGCCCGGCCATAAATTTTTATTTTTTTTAAGTAGAGACAGGGTTTTGCCATTTTAGCCAGGCTGGTCTGAAACTCCTGACCTCAAGTGATCTGCCTGCCTCAGCCTCCCAAAGTGTTGGGATTACAGGTGTGAGCCACTTGCGTCTGGCCAATTTATAGACTTTCTACAATGAACATGTATTGCTTTATAATAAAACATAAGGTTAATAAAGCATACTGTTAACAAAAGAACCAAACTGTCCATCATTCCCTGCTACTTATAATATAAAGTCTAAATTCTTTGGCTGAGGTGTGATGCAATTTGGCCCAAACTACTTTCCAGGCTTATTTTATACTATTAAACTCAACTGTTCTGCATCAGGTCAACTATTTTAAACACGTTTTCCCTGCTGTATCTCTGACTTGTGCTTCTTCTCTCTTCCTGAAATGAGCTTCCCCGTTCTCTTTTAAGATCCCAACTCAAGCTATTGTTCAAGGTCTCAGTCAGATCTATGGAAAGCCTTTCCTAAGAAGGAAGGACTCAGTAGCAGTTTGCTCTGTGTGCTAGGCCCTCCACTTGGAGCTTTACTTGGTACTTCATCTAAACCTCACAGTAACTCTGGAAGGTTGATGTTATCTTCATTTTGAAGATGAGGAGATTATGTTTCCCTCAAGCTACACAGCCAGTGTGTGGTGGAGCTGGAATTTATCGCCAGCTGAATCTTCTGCCCCAGGTCAGCAAACTCTCATTTTTTTTCTAACTTTTGTAGCTCATATCTGAATGATAAGTTTTACCAGTAATCACAGAAGTGCTTTCTTAAATAGCGGTATTTTTTGTAATATTATTTTGAACAAAGTTTGTGGTAATTTATATTTGTCGTGACTTATATTTGTAGTTTTATCTTCTCAACAAAATCTCCTTTTGGGAAAACTTGGGTTCAAGGCCTAACTTGCTACTAGCTATCTGTCTTTGAGCAAACGCTAACTTTTCTCAGCCTCAATTTCCTCTACTGTAAAGTACAAAATAATAATACCTAACTCTTGAGGGTTATGAGAGTTAAAAGCCCAGAATATTTCTTGTACAAAAGAACTGCTTGTTGGGTATTTGATTTGACATGGTGATAGTTTATTTTCAAATCCATTACATTCCTAGCTTCTTTATAGTAAATAGAAACTATAGTGGTTTGAGATATTCTTAAAACTCAGTGATCTAAACTAGCGGAATAGATCTTTTATGTCAAGACAATAGAAACTTGACTTTACATAAACTTAAAAGTATTTTTAATTAAAATTGGTTTTTGCTTTTTGATCAGAATATCACATCTTGCTGTCTAACCCACGTTGAACAAGAGGTTCAGTTACTTGTTAAAGA
>PVKV010007696.1:14803-41607 GCA_004027835.1 Alouatta palliata
GGTGAAACCCCGTCTCTACTAAAAATACAAAAATTAGCTGGGCATGGTGGCACGTGCCTGTAGTCCCAGCTACTCGGGAGGCTGAGGCAGGAGAATTGCTTGAACCCAGGAGGCGGAGGTTGCGGTGAGCCGAGATCGCGCCATTGCACTCCAGCCTGGGTAACAAGAGCGAAACTCCGTCTCAAAAAAAAAAAAGACTGTTCCTAAGGTAAATGTTTACATTTATAAACATGAATGTTGTTACTGAATGTTGTCACTGTTAGTCCAGAAAGCCACTGTGAATTTAAAAACTTAGTACACTGAGACACATGTTTACTCAGAAAATGGAAAAAAAAAAAAAATTAAAAAATCTCTGGCTTTCAAAAAACAGCAATTTTTAAGAACAGAATATTTATATCAGAAAAAAAGGAGGCCAGGTGCAGTGGCTCATGCCTGTAATACCAACACTTTGGGAGGCCAAGGTGGGGGGACTGCTTGAGTCCAGGAGTTCGACACCAGCCTGGGCAACAAAGCAAGACTCTGCCGCTACAAAAGAAAAGTTAGCTGGGCGTGATGGCACATGCCTGTAGTCCCAGCTATTCAGAAGGCTGAGGCAGGAGGACCACTTGAGTCCAGGAGGTTGAGGCTGCAGTGAGCCATGAACATGCTACTGGGTTCCAGCCTGGGTGACAGAGTGACACCCTTTTGAAAGAGAAAAGAAAAGAAGACATTACTGTATTCATTCCAATTATTTTCTTGAGGATCAGATGAAAAGAAGCAAAACTCACCTAAATAAATGGTTCATACGGCCGGATATGGTGGCTCACGCCTGTAATCCCAGCACTTTGGGAGACTGAGCTGGGTAGATCACCCGAAGTCAGGGATTTGAGACCAGCCTGGCCAACATGGCAAAACCCCATCTCTACCAAAAATACAAAAATTAGCTGGGCGTGGTGGCACATGCCTGTAATCCCAGCTACTTGGGAGGCTGAGACAGGAGAATCATTTGAACCCTGGAGGCGGAGTTTGCACCGAGGCAGAGATCTCATCATTGCACTCCAGAGGGAGATTCTATCTCAAAAAAAAAAAAAAAAGAAATGGTTCATAATTTTTTGACTTTTACAACATCTTTATTACCATTCTTCAATTTTTCAATTCCTGCACAGACTTTCTTCTTTTTCTTTTTTTTTTTCCGAGATGGGGTCTTTCTCTGTCACCCAGGCTAGAGTGCTATGGTGCAATGTTGGCTCACTATGATCTGGAGCTCCTGGGCTCAAGCAATCCTCTCGCTTCAGCCTCCCCAGTAGCTGGGTCTATAGGTTCATGCCACCATGCCTAGCCAATTTAAAAATCTTTTTTTTTTTTTTTTTGTAGAGACAAGGTCTCACTATGTTGCCCAGCCTGGTCTTGAACTCCAGGCCTCAAGTGATCCTCCTGCCTCACCCTCCTGAGTGGGTAGGCCTATATACATGTGCCATCACACCTGGCCTTCTTGCATGGACTTTCTAGTGAAGGTGTTGTAAGACCTTTACTTGCTAAATTCAATTATATTTAATTTTCTTCTGAAGTTTGTGAGAGTTAGACATAATCCTTAGGATAATTGGAGGCAGAATAAAAAATCAGACAGGGGCCAGGCATGGTGGCTCATGCCTGTAATCGCAGCACTTTGGGAGGCCAAGGTAGGCAGATCACTCGAGCCCAGGAGTTTGAGACCAGTCTGGGCAACATGACAAAACCCTGTCTCTACTAAAAATACCAGTGTGGTGGTGCATATCTGTAGTTCTAGCTTCTTGGGAGGCTGAGGCAGGAGGACTGCTTGAGCCTGGCAGGTAGATGTTGTCGTGAGCCAAGATGGCCCCATTGCACTCTAGCCTGGGTAACAGAGTGAGACTCAAAAAAAAAAAAAAAGTTGTTTCCCACTTAAATTTAAATTTTTGGTGAGTTGTGAATCAACAATTGAGAAAAATTATAAGAAATTGCTAATAAATCTTTTGAGCCTTTTATTTACTTTTCCACTTACTACCACCATTTTTTAAATTATAGAAGTACTTTTCAGCCTTTTAAAAGATAAATACACCACCTGAAGTTAGAAGTGACAATTCTATTATTCTTAATATTTTAATTTACATTTATTAAAAGACTTGTCAAAATACTCTGACAAGAGCTGTAAATGTGTGTTCCATCTAACATTGAAAATAAAGTTTGAGCTGTAAGTAGCAAAAATCTCTCCTATGATTGCAATTGAGAAATTCTCATTTCTCATTTGTCTAATCCCTGTTTGTTATGAATTGTTTGATTAAAACAAAACAAAACCTTAGACTGCTTGCCAGGCCATTAGGATTTTTGAAGGGTTTAAATATTCTTCATCTGCCTCTAACAAGGTATTATCCGATTTTTCTCCTTCTCTGAACAATCTTCTTGAAAGAGTGGTTTATATTTCAGTTTCCATTTTATTCCTTCTTATTCCTTTTTCAGCTTATTTCAATCTTGCCTTTGCAAGACTGCCTTCAGCAAAACCACTCTCTCCCCAGTCAATTTATTGCTAAATGAAAGAAATACATTTTCATCTTCCCTGAGGTATCAGCCCACCAGAAACACACTCTTGTCCTGCTTGAAACCCTTTCTTGGCTCTATTTCTGTAACAGTCATTTTCATTGCTTTCCTTTCTACTTCTTTAGTTTTTCCTCCTCACTCTCCCTATAAGCTGCTGCTGCTGCTCCTTTTTTTGTTTGTTTGTTTGTTTCTTTGGGATGGAGTTTTGCTCTTTTTGCCCAGGCTGGAGTGCAACGGCACAATCTCGGCTCCCTGCAGCCTCCACCTCTTGGGTTCAAGTGATTCTCCTGTCTCAGCCTCCTGAGTAGCTGGGATTACAGGTGCATGCCACCACACCCAGCTAATTTTTGTATTTTTAGTAGAGATGAGACTTTGCCATGTTGGCCAGGCTGGTTTCAAACTTCTGACCTCAGGTGATCCGCCCATCTCGGCTTCCCAAAGTGCTGGGATTTCAGGCGTGAGGCTCGGCGCCCAACCTATGAGTTTCTTGAAACCCCACAATTCCCTTGATTGCCAACATTTTTTTTTGTCTCACTTCCCCCGTGGTCACATTGACCATTCATGACTGCAACTAAATATGGCGAATGAATCCCAAAACCTTGTCTCCTGCCCAAGTACTGCCTCTGACCTTCAGATATTGATAAATCCAATGGCTTACTCCTCTTGAGGTTCCACAGGTCCCTTGAATGTGACATGCTTAAAATTCAACTTATCTTTTCTCTCCCCATAATAAGCAGCACCATCATCCACCCATTTGCTCAGAAACCTGGGAGTTACCCTTGACACTGCTTCTCCCCTTAACAGCTCATGTCTCATTGGTTGCAAGGTCCTTTTAATGCCAGCTTTTCAACATCTTGCATCTGTCTTCTCATTTACATTTAGTTCTCTAACTCGTACAATTGTTTCCTGTTGTGCTTTATGTCTGCCCCACCTAACCATTCTTTATGTGGAAAAGTGTGAATCTGATCTCTCTTGCTTAAAAATCTTTCAGTGGCTCCTCCCTTGCTTGCCCTTGAATAAAGTCCAAATCCTTTGATATTTTAGACAGGGTTTCACTCTGTTTTCCAGTCTGGAGTGCAGTGGCACAGTCATAGCTCACTGCAGCCTTGACCTCCTGGGCTCAAGAGATCCTCCTGCCTCCTGAGTAACTGGGACTACAAGCACGTGCCACCGCACCTGGCTAATTTTTTATGTTTTTTTGTAGAGACTCAGCCTGGCTATGTTGCCCAGGCTGATCTCGAACTCCTCAGCTCAAGTGATCTACCTGCCTTAGCCTCCCAAAATGCTGGGATTACAGGTGTGAGCCACTGTGTCCCACTGGTTATGTAACCCTGAGGAAGTTACATAAACTTGGAAGATAAATGAGAATTAAATGGGGTACTGTTCAATAAATGTTAGCTATTACATTATGATTAACATCCTCATTCATGTCTTTGAAAATAGTACTATCATTTCCTTAAGATAAATCCTTAAAGTAGAATTGTTGGGTATGCATTTTTAAAGACTTTGTAAACATATTGCCAAACCGCTCTTCAGAAGAGTTATACCAGTTTATATTCTCACCAGTGGTATTGAGAAAGTCTCTTTCTCCACACTGTTGGCTCAATTGTGGGATTACCAGTTTTTAAAATAACTACCAAATTGATAAGTGAAAAACTGTCTAGCTTTTGTAACTTATTAGGTCTGTTTAACAAATCTGCCACAGAAAGATCAGATATGGACTGATAATATAGTGTTGGCCAGGCATGGTGCCTCACGTCTATAATCCCAGCACTTTGGGAGGTTGAGGTGGTTGGATCACGTGCAGTCAGAGGTTTGAGACCAGCCTGGCCAAAATGGCAAAACCCCGTCTCTACTAAAATTAGCCGGGCATGGTGGTTCATGCCTGTAATCCCAGCTTCTCAGGAGGCTGAGGCAGGAGAATCACTTGAACCCAGAAGACGGAGGTTTCAGTGAGCCTAGATCGGGCCACTGCACTCCAGCCTGGGCGACAGAGCGAGAATCTGTCTCAAAAAAAATGAAAAAAAAATAGAGTGTTAATTACTATTTACTTTGTTTTGGTTGTACATCTTAACATTGATGTTTTTCATCTTTCAGGACTGAGAACTTACACATTTTTTAATTCCTTTACTTCCCGCTTTCCTTCTAATTCCTTAGGAATGAGCATGCATTTGTGTTACTGAGTTGAATGAAATTTAATATATATTTCCTATTAAACTTTTAAGCTCAATGTTTAGTCCAGTTTCTTTGTTTCCTTTCCATGGGGAGCACAGAGTGCTGTACTGAGTGTTGGCGACCTGTTTCTAATTCGTCTTTAGTCCCCATCTAGCGATACGACCTTGGGCGAATCATTTAACCTCTCTGGACCTTCATTTTCTTACATGTAATGTAAGTGAGATGGTACCAGGTGATTTCCTAGGTATCTTCTAGTTCTCACATCACACAGGTAACATTTTTCTTCCAAGAAGTTCCTTCCTAATCTGCTGTAAATATTGCCCTCCTCCAACACAGTGTTATTTCTTTGAGGCAGAACTTGCTTCTTTCTAGAACTGCAATTTGTTCGTCATGAACGCTAAGGTAACAGTAGCAACTGCTATCCCCAAAGTACAGCCAAGACTTCAATGTGAAGTAGGTCTTACTTTTTTGTGTGTGTCACAAAATCCTTTGAAAATTTGTTGCAGCTGTGCATGGTGGTTCATGCCTGTAACCCCAGCACTCTGCGAAGCTGAAGCAGGAGGGCTGCATGAGCCCAGGAGTTCAAAACCAGCCTGGCACAAAGCAAGACCCCATCTGTACAAAAACATATTTTAAAAATTAGCCAGGGACAGTGGTGTGCACTTGTAGTTTTAGCTACTTGGGAGGCTGAAACAGGAGGATTACTTGAGCTCTGGAGGTTGAGACTACAGTGAGCTATGATTACGTACTTCAGCCTGGGCAGTGGGAGACCCCATCTCATTAAGAAAAAGAAAAGAAAATTCGTTGAAAGCTGGGGACCCACTCACAGAAAAACATATATAAGCATATATGCTCAAAATTTTAGGGCGCTCTTAGACCCTCTGGAGCCCATCTATGTACTCTCCAGGAATCCACAAATCCTAGCTAAGAACATTTGACTTAGAAACATTCAAAGGATCCCTGGATCTGTGCCAGCTGCTTAGACGATATTGTGAATCTAAGAAGATGGATTGCCACATGAATCACAGTCTGTACCAGAAGGCGAAAGGGATTGTGTCAAAAAACGAGCGGATTCTCATGGAATCTCATAAAGGTAGACAAGTCCTACCAGAAGCTCCTGGCGGACCAGGCTGAGGCCCACTGGCCTAAGACTAAGGAAGCATGCAAGCTCCACGACGAGTGCCTCCAGGCCAAAAAGGAGGAGATCATCAAGATGTTGTCCAAGGAGAAACAGATAAAGAAACAAAGCTGCTCCTTTCTTATCTGTACATAGTGGCCTCAGTAATTACATAGATCCATCATTCAAGTAAAACAGCCTTTATCTGCTTGAAAAAAAAAACTCTCTAAAACCTTTTATGCTTACTTACTCGCAAATATCCTCCTCATAAATCAGATCGTGTACTAACTGCTTAAATCTTTTAGAGTAGAATCTGAACTCTGTATATCAGACTACATAGTACCTTATAAGGTATTACATAGTCTGGCTTCTGCCCACCCTTGTTTTATACTCTTGTGCCCCACTGGCCTCCCTTGGCTCTGGGAACACACCAACTCTCAAGTCACTCTGTTTCTGCTGAAGGGTCTTAGAGTGACCTGCTTCCTCTACCCTGACCACTTCCCCTGTTGCCCTCCTTCAGGTCTCAGTTCAAATGTCCCCTCTTCATTTGAACTTCTCCCACCACCTTCACCCCTATCCTAAGCCATTCACTATCACCTCACCCAGTATTTTCCCTGTGTAGTCCATCTTATCACAGTCCAGGCCGTTGATTTTGTTTATTGGCTTAGGGTAATTGTCTTCTCTCTCCACTTGAATGTTAGTTTCATGAGAAAGGGAGCCTTACCTATCTTATCTGTAACCATATTCCCAGAGCTAGGTGCAGTACCTGGCACATATGGGTAGTAGGCACTCAATCACTGTTTGTCAAATGAATGAATAAACTTCAGTCAAGGATGGATTAAGTAAGACCCTAAGAGGGTCTAAACACTAGGGATTATGGTGCTCCTCCCCCATAGTTAATTGTAACTAGCAATTTTGGTGCTCCTTCCCCATATTTAACTCTAACTAAAAATAGTACTAAACCACACACTTACATGTACTGAAGCAAAAATAGCTTCTTTCTAGATTATCTGATTGTAAATCTTGGAGTCCCTGCCTTGCTGGTGCGCTAGTGTATGAGCTCTTCCTGTGTCCTGGGGGAATCTAGCACTCACTCAGCCCTCTAGATGTGTTGGACACTGTTTTAGTTTAAGCTTGCCTATGACTACAAAAAACTGGTTGGGCATGGTGGTTCATGCCTGTAATCCTAGCACTTTTGGGAGGCTGAGATGGGTGGATCACACGGTCAGGAGTTCAAGATCAGCCTGGCCAAGATGGTGACACCCCGTCCTTACTAAAAATACAAAAATTAGCCAGGCGTGGTGGCAGACGTCTGTAATCCCAGCTACTTGGGATGCTAAGGCAGAAAACTGCTTGAACCTGGGAGGCGGAAGTTGCAGTGAGCCAAGATGGCACTGCTGTACTCCTGTACTCCAGCCTGGGCGACAGAGTGAGACTCTTAAAAAACAAAAACAAAAAAAAAAAACCCAACAACTTTGCTGGGATATTGATGGGAATTATGTTAAATCTATATATCAATTTGGGAAGAAATGACATCTTTATTGATTCTTCCAATCCATGAATATGTCATTCCAATTATTTGTCTTCTTTTATTTCTTTCATCAGCATTTTATAATTTTCAGCACGCAGATCCTGTACATTTTGTTAGATGTATACGTAAATATTTCACATTCTTCGGAGCAATTGTAAATGATTCCGTGTTTTTAATTTCTGCTTCCCCATATTTATTGTTAGTATGTTTAAAGCTGTTCTCAGTAGAAGGAGGAGAAATGTACTGTTCCGTGAAGTAAACTTGTTTAGTGGTTTCCCCTTCACCTGCTGGGCAGGTAACAATCTATTTATCTTAACATTCAAGTACGTCCACAGTCTGCCTCTGTATCTCTTAAATTTGACCTCATACCTAATTGCTAAATACCACGTTTTTTGAGATGGAGTTTCACTCTTGTTGCCCAGGCTGGAGTGCAATGCTGCAATCTCGGTTCACCACAACCTCCACCTCCCCGGTTCAAGCGTTTCTCCTGCCTCAGCCACCCTAGGCAGCTGGGATTACAGATGTGTGCTCCCATGCCCCGCTAATTTTGTATTTTTAGTAGAGACAGGGTTTCACCATGCTGGTCAGGCAGGTCTCGAATCTGGAACTCAGGTGATCTGCCCGTCTCGAACTCTCAAAGTGCTGGGATTACAGACGTGAGCCACTGCGCCTGGCCTTAAATACGAATTTCTACTGCTACTGGAAGGGTTTACTCTTCTCTCACCTGAGTACTCCTTACTCATTATTCCTTCCACCTCCATGTCTTGGCTCATTGCCATTTGCCCTCTGGAATCGTCCCTCCACCGTTGGCTTCTTCACTGCAAACTAAATCTTAACTATCCTTCAAGGAAAAGGTCAAAACTCTTCATAAGGTGCCTTCCCGATAATCCCACCCAAACCGTTTCTCAGTTCTTTTGCCAATGAAAAAAAAGTGCTTTAGGTAGGGTGCATCGCTCTTTTTCTCCCCTCTTTTAACCAATATTGTATATCACTCAATCGTTGATTTTGCTTTTAATTAACTTTAATCTATGTCTTGTTTCCAGAAATAGATGAAATACCCTGAGAGGCTTCCATGATAGCTGTGATGGCACCACATGCATACATTACACAAATTTAACTGTAATGAGGAGGAAAAGGGAGAAAGATTTCAAGCCATGTCAGTTAAAGCAAGGTTACTGGAACTATGGCATACAAAGGGGATACCATCAATTCTCATGAATCTTTTCTCCAGGCAAGATCCATGCTCTATACCACCAGTAAAAGGACTATCTTCTCTTTCCTTCCTAAAAATCCCAACACCTCCAACAAAGGTCTACAGTGAGCAGATTTTTAGGGGTTTCCTGGTAGAGCACAAATAATCCGAAGGAAGCTGCAGTAACACCTCCTGGCCACCAGAGGACAGGGAGCAGTGGGAGAGATTTGCTTCCCTTACGAGAAGTCTTCAGGAGGCCAGAGGCACAGGCTCAAAGTTGCTTCTGCATTGTGGCCTTCAGGCTTTACCTACTGCCAGAGGTGCTGGCAATGCCTCCCATCTTCAAATGGGCTTTTCTCCCTCCTATAAAAGACAGAGCCTTACCTGGCAACATTAACCTTCAATGATTACCAATCACAAGGAATGCCCTTTAGTTGCAAGATTTAAAGGCAGAAAAGTAGCAACAGGGGTGTATCATCTTTCTAACCCACCCAAACCCGCTTCTCAGCTCTTTTGCCAATGAAAAAAAAGTGCTTTAGGCAGGGTGCATGTGGACATCCCACAACAGTGTCTTTAGGGGCCAGTGTCCCAATCAGGCACATTGCAAACGGAATATTTTAGGAGTTAGATTATTCCTACACATAAATTCCGGCTCATGGAGCAGTCCACTCGCAGGGTGCTTTTCCGTCATTAATCACATCTTTGTTATGTGATATCCACGTGAGTACTTCTCAGTAGAAGCAGCTTCATGCTTAAATGCTAAAAGAACATTGAAATAAAGCTCCGATTGTCCTATTCAGTAATTCCAAGTCCTAGTTTGTCACCACCTCAGGTCTCTCGTTTTCCAAAGTGCATGTCATCTAAAAAAAAAAGGGATTTTAATGAATTCAAATAATAAAATGCATGAGGTATGTGGAGTTAAATCAACAAGAGTTTTGTACCTCTCAAAGTAGTGAACCCCTGGTCTGATTTAAAGACGTTTCTGCGCTGCCTCCTGTAGAAAACATTTTTAAAGAGAATCTAGGCTCCTTATCCTCATATTTGTAAATATAGGCAACGTAAAGTAATTTAGGAACATTTACGTGGGGGTTTTCAATCACAAACATATAGATAGCTGAAAGCCTGTCGACAGTAGTGATTTTTCTTGAAATACCTGTAACTTCTCTCCTGAGAGATGGCAGAGCTTTGCCTTTTGCATTCCTCAGACTTTTTAGAGAGCGACTGTAATTCTCTCAAATCAGTGTTTGCGTTTTTTGACGTTGGTGAGGCAGCTGGAAACAGCTCAAGGAGGAGGGAAAGGTTCTGCGTCTGGGTGAGGGGCAAACCCTCCGATACCTGTCGGAGCGCAGCGCTGGAGGCGGACACCCTGGCCCTGGGGTCGGGGCGGCGAGCCCGGGGGCAGCGGGTGCGTGGGCGCGGGAGGAGGAGGAGGAGGGAGAGGAGGGGGAGGAGGCCTCGGGGCCGCCTCCTCCGGCAGCTCCGGCTCCTCCCAGCGGCGCCCGCGGAACCTGCCTCAGAGTCGCCGGACACTGGAAGGGAATATGACCTGACCCCTCCCCAAGCGGCCGGAACGAGGCGCGGAGTCGCGCTCCCGACTCCGGCGTCCGCGGGATGGGCGGGCAGGCGGGCGCGCGGCCCCGCCCGGCGCCCACCGCCCTGCCCTCGCCTGTCTCCTCCTTTCCCCGGGGCTCCGTTGAGTTCATTCACTGGGATTGGTTTCAAGTGACGCCATCTCTTTATTTTTAAACCAATGACCTCATCCGCGCTTGAAGTTTCCTGACCAGCGACTCTTTCTCTTTCCCCCAACCCCCCACCCCACCCCCCCCCGCCTTTCCCCCTCTTTCTATGTATCACTGTTTGGGGGACTTTAATCAGTTTTTTAAACGATTATTGCCACCTCTCACCCCCCCAACCCCCGCTTTCACCACGCGGCCCCCCACCTTTACCTCCCTAAGTTCTTCATCCCTTTCGACATTTTTTTTGAAGGCTGACTGGGGGGAGGGTGGAAGAGAAAGAGTGAAGAAAAGTTGCGAGCGTCTCCTCTCTTCCTAAGCCTCCCGCCCCCACCCACCCCTCAGAGAAGGAGAAGATAATATAGTGAAAAGAAGAGGAGGAGGAGAGCGACAGGACGGGACGCGAGCGGGAGCGCAGCCGCCCTCTCGGCTCCGCGGCGGCGCCTCTCAAGCCCGGGAGGCGAGGGGGGCCCGAGGGGAGACGCCGTGACAACTTTCGTTTCCCTCTGAGGGAATTGGGAGGTCGGCGCCCCCAAAAGTAAGTGGCCTCGGCGGGCCGCGCGAGGTGTGCAGGCGGGAGGGTGCGGGGCCCGGGGCACCCTCCCGCCCGGCCGCATGGACGCTCGGCGGCGCGTCCCGACTCCCTGTCCCGGGCGCCGTGCTCTTGCCCCGCCGGCTCTACCTTCCCGGGCGTACCGGCCACCCTTTCGGGAGGCGGCGTGGGGGCGACCACGGCCGGGGGCCGCAGGAGCGTTTGAAGCAGTGGTGTAGGCCTGGCCGGGGGCCGGCCCGAGCGGGAAGGGGGCGTGCGGCCGGGCGCGGGGTCGCAGTGGGTGCGCCCCCGGCGAGCGGGCTCGGACCGGGCCCCGCCGAGAGGAGCGGCCGCCGCGGGACGCGGCACCTTCGCGGGCGAAGCTGCTCACTTCCAGGCGCGACTGTTACACAACACGCCTGCCAAGTGGGGCCCCGGCCTGACTGTTCCCATTATCCCCATTTCGCCTTTGGTGTAAGCAGCGAGGCCACCTGGGTGGTGACGGTGCTGCTTTCTTCAATCAACCAACCAAAAAAGCCCTTAATTTTCCGACAGGGCTCGGGTCTTGGCGTTGGGGGGCCCGACGCCTAGTGACTTCTTTATTTACACTAGCTGCAAAACGTGAGAAATAAAAAAGCCCAGGGTCTGTGTATCACGTGTAGTTTCGTGTAATGAAACACCACAGAGGGAAATATTTTCAGATGCTGGGTTTATTTCCTAAAGAATACCGGTAGTGAACCAGAGAAAATACAAGTAGATCTGAAAATGAATGGATACTGCAAAATCCTAAGGAAGTTTAGGGAACATCAACTGCAAGGATTCTTGGCGTTTTCGTGTGTCTCAGATTGAAGAAAGCACACCTCCAACCAGCCTGTGATGAGTAAGGTGTGGAGGAAAAAAACCTGTTGCATAATCTCATTTGCCGTGGGCTTTGCTGTGCCGTCCCCTTGAACCAAAGGGAAGTGAGTTAAGATGCAGGGTTTTAAAACTCTGTGAAGTTTTTATTTACCCAGTGCTCTGGCTGCCACTTCTGTTTTAAAAGATTATAAGTAAAAACTCTGCTCTTACAAGTGAACCAAACCTATCAAACCTGTTTAGAAAATAACCAGGTATGTTTCTTCTTTCTTTTCCGTGTGTGTGTGTGTGTGTGTGTGTGTGTGTAAGAGAGAGAAATTTACCATCCGAGCAAAAGCTTAGGACTAGTGTTTGGGGAACTGAGACTGTCAGAAAAATGCCTGTTTATGCCACTCACCTTATGGGGTTGATGGAGAGTCCACATAAAATACAACCGTTTCATTAGGATTTATGCTGTTAAATCTCCATCAAGAAAAGGGCTTTTTAAAGTTAAGGTAAATTTTTGAAAGAAAAGATTTCGTACCAATTGGACTAATTACTCTTTACTTACTTTTCCTTGAGAAACACATATCGGTGGATACCACTTGGGAGGCTCGTGGAGTCTATTTGGTAAAGGCAGCAGCTTGGAGAAATAAACTGAAAAACAGAATGTATGGCTTTGTGTAGGGATTTTAGTAAAAATGTGAGTAGGCACCGTGAAAGGTTGTTTTTTAAAATTGTGGAATTTACTGAGTTTGAAGACAACGTGGAAAGTTGCATTAAATTGTTTTTTAAATTTCGCTAACATTTACCATCTTATGTAAAAATATGGGCTAAATAACAGCAGCCCAAGAGTTGGATTTTAGGTAAAATAATTTTTACACTTATCAAAATTCTACATGGAGGAAAAATTAGAAATGAGCTTATTTTGAATTCTGTTAATATGGTGAATATTGCATTGAAAATAACTTGGTTCAGGTAGTATAAATGTGCATTCAGGTACAAAAAAATGTGTAAACTGTGGTAATTAATTTTTTTTAGTATTAACCTCTGCCGTATCAGCAACTCAAAAATCTCATTTGGCTGAAAATTATACTTATTTTACTTGGGTGTTTCACATAGTGCCTGATTGTGGAGGGGACTAGGAATAGAACTGCAGAATTATCCAGTTTTGCTCCTTTTTCAATTTACAATGTTCTTGTTCTTTGGTTCAGTTTGGTAAATGTGAGTACCTATGAAATTTAAAAATAGTCATATAAAATTGGGGGTCAGAGTCTCTTGGGCCAAAAGCTTAATGGCAGTAACTGAGAAGGCAGCAAAAGAGGAGATCCTGTTACTCCAGTTCTTTCAGGTTTTCCTATGCATTTAAAAATTATTTGTGGGATAGTTGAGAGTGGAAGTGAGGCTGAGATGAGGGGGTGGAGAGTAGGTATGTGTGAAGGTTGTAAAATTTAGGTTGGGGTCAGGAGAAGAGGCAGGATTTATGTGTGAGTTTGTTTTGATGCTATTTTCTGTAAATACCTGTATTGGGAATTTAATTTCATACAGTTTTTAGCATGTGGGATTAATATATTCATGAAGCAGACTTATATAGCTCTCCAGTATTAAATTTTTTTCAGTTTTCAGCTAATCCTAATATTCTACTAAATACAATTTGCTAGAATTACCGGTGTAATAATTTATCCTGGAACTCCAGGTTTTCCTAGACAGAAATAGTTTTCTACCATGTGTTACCTGAACTAAAAATTTCACTGAGCATTCAGTGCTTTTAAAATGCGTTGAGTTCTCAAGCAAAAGGTACTTTAGTTTGAAGAAGTAAATTAATACAGGGTGAACTGATTTGGATCAGAATCCCAAGAAAACAAGCAGATAACTTAGAGGAAACAAAACAGATGTCACGACCGATTTCAACAGAGGAAAGGAACTAGTTAAAAAGATTTCGCAGGAAAAACCATAGTTGATGCTTGATTGGCTTCAAAAGAAATTTACTGATCAAATTTTAAAATTGAGATATTCACCATCATAAAAGAAAATCTGAATGTTGGCTTAAACAAAAACATAATTAGGAAAATAAGTCTTGCCCAAAGCTACATATGATAAATTCCAAAGCCAGATGTCAATTTTTTCCTGATTGTCTTGTGTTGTAGACAGTCTGTTATTTGTATGCATTTCATTATCCTTGATGATTAAGGGTTGGCTGTGTGAAGAGGGGTTTATAAAGGTTGGCTGAATTTAAAGGAGCAGGCTCAGATTTTAAGAAGAGCCTCATACACAGATGGATTGAGATGGGGAGTTAGAATTTTAATCAAGTAAATAACTAGGAAACAGTGGCTCAAAAGAAGGATGTAAGACAGATTACGTTGGACAGGTACAAAGAAATAATAAAAGCTTGCTAGGGGTATGGTCAGTAAGGAAGGGAATGAAATACATCTTGGCATGAAAAGAAAGAAGAATAAATGGGAAAATGCCCTCAATCTCAGCAACAAGAGAGAGTAATGAAACTTCACGCTCTTCTTGACTGGGGTTAGAAACATCATTATAGTTATTGCCAAAAAGTCACAAGATTTTTTATTACATTAAAAAATGTAGGCCAGGCATGGTGGCTCACTCCTATAATCCCATCACTTTGAGAGACTAAGGCAGGAGGATCACTTGAGCCTGGGTGTTGAGACCAGCCTGGGCAACATAGACCTTGTCTCCATAGAAAATCAAAAAATTAACCAGGTGTGGTAGTACACAGCTGTGGTCTCAGCTACTCAGGAGGCTGAAGTGGGAGGATCTCTTGAGCCCAAGAGGTCAAGGCTACAGTGAGGTATGATCCCACCACTGCACTCCAGCCTGGGCAACAGAGCAAGACCCTATCTCCAAAAAAAAAAAAGAAAAGAAAAATTTAATCTTGAGGGAGAGTGATGGATAAATTATGCACATTAATTATATGAGAATGTCAAATTTAAAATTCTTAGAAATAAAAATAAAGAGGGATTCACTGTAATATCATGGCCTATTTTGAGTTATTTGGAAGGGAGGGATACATTATAAAAAATTGAAATTATTATTATTTTTTGAGATAGAGTTTTGCTCTTGTTGCCCAGGCTGGAGTGCAGTGGCATGATCTCAGTTCACCGCAACCTCTCTGCCTCCCAGATACAAGCAATTCTCCTACCTTGGCCTCCCGGGTAGCTGGGATTACAGGTGTGTGCCACCACACCCGGCTAATTTTGTATTTTTGGTAGAGATGGGGTTTCTCCATGTTGGTCAGGCTGGTCGCCAACTCCTGACCTCAGGTGATCCACCCACCTTAATCTCCCTAAGTGCTGGGATTACAGGCCTGAGCTACTATGCCTGGCTAAAAAACTGAAATTATTAACTGAATTTCTGGATTAACTACCAATATAAATCAAGCAAAACATTTGTTAACAGTATACTATTTACATGTGCTGAGATGGATGCCAAAAGTTGGGGACACTGGTCCATGTTCTTAGGGAGAACAGTATTATAAGAATTTTAGGGGAGATACATATGCAGATGAACTAGTTAATAAGATTTCACAGGAAAAACCATAGTTCATGCTTGATTGGCTTTAAAAGAAATTTTAAATATAAAAGAAATTTTAAAGAATTTGGCAAGTCAAATTCAAGTACAAAAGAGAAAGAGGGCTCGAGGAGGTAATCTTCATAGAGATAATAGAATTTGACCCTGGCCTTAAAGATTGGTTAACGTGTATGGAGAGAAGGAAGTGGGGGAGGTCAAAGGCCGAAGCTATTCACCCATCTCATTCAGCAGATTACCAAGTGGTAGACCCTGGCTATACAGTGGAAAATAAGAGAAAGTTTTTGCCTGTATGTAACTTATATTATAGTGGGAGAAGACAGGACAGTAAACAAGAAATGACAATAACAAGTAAACCGTACATTAAAAAAGTGATGTCAAATAGTGGTAAGTAGTGACGATAATGATCAGGGTCAATAAATCACATTTATTCTGTGAATCACCTGCTTTGCCTTCGATAGTCTAATGAATAGTGTTCATGTTATAACTTTTTAATATTCATGTGCAGTCCAAATGAATTTGAATAGAAATCTACACATTAACTTTAACCAGCTTTTTAAAAAATAAATGTGAATTAAAGAAAAAGAAACCTATGTGACTTTTTTTTAGGTCAAGGCATGGAAATTTAGATTTTTTTTAAATGCCTCATTAAGTTATCCACAATTTTTTTGCCGCCATTTGCTAAGAATCTCATGTTTTTTACAATGAGATTAATATGATTGTTTACTGTTCACTTAAGGTTTTCATGTATTGGGCTATATTCTTAGGTTAGACTCTCTGTTAGGAAAAATAGTCACAATAGTTTCATAAAGTGAAGCTAAATTTCAAAGATAGTTTGTTTTGTATGAAAACATACAATATTTCAGACAATAATATAATACAGACAATAAACTGTTGGGCTTAATTACCAATAGACAAAATAGGGTAAGGGATGACACCTGTTCAGCTCTTGTCCCTGTGGCATATTTTTTCCTGTATTACTATAAATAGAAAAACCTGAAGCAAAAATGTTTCAAAATGGGGAAGTCTTGATTTTCCTGTAGTTATTTGACTGCCAGATTTGTTTTGTTATTGTTTAGATGTCCTTCATAGTGGTCAACTAAAAACTGATATTATCAGGAGCTGTTTCATGTGTTAGGGCACATTTTGTTCTTCTCAAGCATTCTTTAAGAAATATGTGCCCTTCTTCACTCTTTCTGTAGTTTTAAACTTAATTTTCTTAAGAGATGGGGTCTCTCTGTCACCCAGGCTGAAGGGCAATAGAGCAATCATAGCTCACTGTAGTCTGAAACTCCTGGGCTCAAGCAATCCTCTCACCTCAGCCTCCCAAGTAGCTGAGACTACGGGTGCCTGCCACCACACCTGGCTAATAATTATTATTATTTATTTTTAATAGAGATGGGGCCTTGCTTTGTTGCCCAGGCTGGTCTCAAACTCCTGGCTTCAAACAGTCCTCCTGCCTTAGTCTCCCAAAGTGCAAGGATTACAGGCATGAGCCACTGTGACAAGCAAAACGTTTTTGCAGGTCAAATTAAGGTAAAGGATTTTAAAAAGGGTTGATACTAAATGTGTCTATAGAACCAAATCCCTCAAGAATTATTCTGTATGCACCTAACCAATTTTCATCTGCAATATACTTGAGATAAACCTATGGGAAACAATTTTAAGACAAGATAGGAAATTCTTTAGTGCTGTCTTGATTTCCTTCTAAACTAAATGCTTATTTTATTTTATTTTGTTTTGAGACAGAGTCTTGCTCTGTTGCCCAAGCTGGAGTGCAGCGGTATAATCACAGCTCACTACAGCGTGGACCTCCTTGGTTCAAGGGGTTCTCCCACCTCAGCCTCCCAAACAGCTGGGATTATAAGCATATGCAACCACACTCAGCTAATTTTTTATTTTTTGTGGAGACAGAGTCTTGCTGTGTTACCCAGCTGGTCTTGAACTGCTTAAGCAATCCTCCCACCTCGGCCTCCCAAAGCATTGGGATTACAGGCGTGAGCCACCATGCTTGGCCTTAATTTAGAAAAGAATTACAGCTATAAATGCTGTGGGTTTGTGGTATGTGTGATAAAAGTTAACCTGACTTGCACTCCTCAAAAATATTTGGGAAAGACAGAATTCAGGTTTGTTTTAATGTCTGTGTATGTTCGGGTGGTTGGGCAAATTGCATTTATAGAAAAAAGATAAATTATAATGGTATGACAAGATAATACTTAATATAGCCATTATTTCTCTTAAATGGGGAAAGATGTGTAGGGAAGTATATGCTACTTATGGTGTATGTTGTATACTAATTTTTTAAATACACAATTTATATCCTAGAATAGTGCCCAGTAGAGTAGGCTTTTAAAAATGTTTGCCTAATAATTTGAATCAGTTCTTAACAACTGTTGTTTTTTATAGCAGTTCCATTGTATCTCTAGCTTAGAGCACTGTTTTTTGAGTTTTCAGTTGCAACTTGCAAGGTGTTGACTTGCTGTCTTGGGCAGGGTCTCTTGTTTGAGCCATATGCTCACTCTAGAACGCCTGACCTCACCTCCAGCTTTGACCCTGCGGCTGACCTGACTTCCTCCTTTCCAAAACCTTTTTCTACTCATAGTGTTTCCAGTTACCTTTTTCTGCTCACAGTGTAGCAGCTCCTTCCCTCTCCGAGAAGCTGAACTGTGTCCTCTTTGGATCACTTCTCAGAATGCTAAGGTATATGTATCGCCATGCTGGCTTATTTTGTAGTGGGTTTTGTTGTTGCTTGATTTTTTTTGTGTTGTTGTTTCATTGGTAGAGAAGCAAATTCCTGGGGAAGATAGTTCTTGACTGGTTTTGTAAACTGTACATAGTATATGAAACATGATATTATTTCCTCTTCCTTCCTAGCTTTACTTAAATATCTTGGATTCACTTGAAAAAGAATTGGTAAGAATGATAGTTTGATAATACAACCAACCAAAAACTAACGAAGACCTTTTTTTTTTTTGAGACAATCGGGAAACTTGAAAATGGAATATATATTAGGTGATATTTAATAGTTATAACCATAATGTTTCCAGCTATAATAGTGGTATTGTGTTATGTTAAAATATTCTCATGTGTTAAAAATACATATGGATATACCTATAGGCAAAATAAAGTGATGCCTAATATTTGTTTTAAAAAACCTCAGGTTAGGTACAAACAGAAGTGGGAAATGAATAAAAGAATATTGGTAAATTTTTGAAAATTGCTGAAGCTAGGTAATGGGTATGTTGGGGTTTTTTATTTTTTGTACATTTGTATATATTTGGAAATGTCCCTTATAATGAGTTAAAATATATAACCAATTATAACTGTAGGGGGGAAGAAATTTAATGCAATAAAATTGTGTTGTTGGGCTGAGTGTGATGGTTCATTGTGATCTCAGCACTTTGAGAGGCTGAGATGGGAGGATCGCTTGAGGCCAGGAGTTTGAGACCAGCCTGGGTAGCGTGGTGAGACTCCGTCTCTGCAAAAATAAAATAAAATAAAATAATATTCTTGGACATTTAAGCGAATTGGCTAATTGAAAGTCTGCACTTGGCTTTTTTTTTTTTTGAGACCAAGTCTTACTCTTACCCAGACTGGAGTGCAGTGGCACGATCTTGGCTCACTGCAACCTCCGCCTCCGGGGTTCAGACTATTCTCCTTCCTCAGCCTCCCAAGTAGCTGGGATTACAGGCGTGTGCCACCATACCGGGCTAATTTTTGTATTTTTAGCTGAGATGTGGTTTCACCGTGGTGGCCAGGCTGGTCTCGAACTCCTGACCTCAAGTAATCTGACTGCCTTGGCCTCTCAAAGTGCTAGGATTACAGGCGTGATCCTCTGCTCCCAGCCTGCACTTGGCATTTTCTGTAAGTTCTGTTTTTGGTAATAAAATTTTAAGAATAAGGAAAATTTCGTAGACACATCATAAGAGGCCAGGCATGGTGGCTCATGCCTGTAATCCTAGCACGTGGGGAGGCTGAGGTGGGCGAATCACTTGAGGCCAGGAGTTCAAGACCAGCTTGGGCAACGTTGTGAATCCCTGTCTTCACAAAAAATACAAAAAATTAGGTGGGTGTGGTGGTACGCACCTGTAGTCCTAGCCACTCAAGGGGCTGAGGTGGGAGGATCACCTGAGCCCAGCAGGTCAAGGCTGCAGTGAGCCATGTTAACTCCAGTGCACTCCAGCCTGGGCAACAGTATGAGACCTTGTTTCAAAAACAAAAGAAAACATCATAAGAAGTGTTAAAAATGTTTAACTTTGAGATCTTGTAATAATAATAATGTACCTTGTAGTTCATAGATTGCTTTTATACATTTTGTCTCTTTTATCCTTAGAAGACTTGAATTATTCATTTTACAGGTGAGGAAACTAAGGCCTAAAGCAAGTAAGAAGTAGTGCTAGAATTGGAGCCAAGATCTTCTGATTCATATTCGGGTGTCCATTCTCTTATATACATATACTTAAATGTGTTCTTTTTTTGTGGTGGTATAAACCAATGGTGTTCAAACATTTTGATCTCAGGACACATTTATACTCTTAAAAATTATTGAGGACCCCAAAAATCTGTGTATATTGACTATATCAGTACTTAACATTAGAAATTAAAACTGAGAAATCTTTAAAATATTTATTTATTTATTTTTGAGACAGAGTCTTGCTCTGTTACCCAGGCTGGAGTGCAGTGGTGTGATCTCAGCTTACTGCAACCTCTGCCTCCCGGGTTCAAGCAGTTCCCCTGCCTCAGCCTCCTGAGTAGCTGGGACTACAGGTGCACACCACCACTCCCGGCTAATATTTTTTGGTTTATTTTTTGTATTTTTAGTAGAGATGGGGTTTCACCGTTTTAGTCAGGCTGGTCTTAAACTCCTGACCTTGTGATCCACCTGTCTCAGCCTCCCAAAGTCCTGGGATTAGAGGCATGAGCCACCGCGCCTGGCCCTAAAATATTTATTTATTTAGAAAATAGCAAGTATTAGTCCAGGAGCAGTGGCTCACGCCTGTAATCCCAGAACTTTGGGAGGCTAAAGTGGGTGGATCACATGAAGTCAGGAGTTCGAGACCAGCTTGAACAACATGGGGAAACCCTGTCTCAAGTAAAAATACAAAAATTAGCCAGGTGTGGTGGCAGGTGCCTGTAATCCCAGCTATTCGGGAGGCTGAGGCACGAGAATTGCTTGAACCCAGTAGATGGAGGTTGCAGTGAGCCGAGATTGCGCCATTGCACTCCAGCCTGGGCCACAGAGCTAGACTCTGTCTTAAAAAAAAAAAAAAAAATTAAAGGGTTGACATAAATAATATACTTTTATGAAAAAGGTATTCCAACACACACACAAATCTGGCATTGTCTTACATTTTGCCATTCTCTTTAGTATATTTCTTTGTAGAAGATAGCTAGGCTTGCATAACTGCTCCTGTATTCAATCTGTTGTGATAGGTTGTTTTGGTTGAAATATGTGAAGAATACCTGGCTGCACACAGATACATAGTTGAAGAAGGGTGAGGTGTTTTCATAGTCTTTTCATATAATTGTGAATATTTTTATTACACCAAAACTCAACAATTGGTAGATTCTTTTTTTGGGGGGAGGGCCGGAGGCTTACTCTGTCGCCCTGAGGTGGTGCCATCTCAGCTCACTGAAACCTCTGCCTCCTGGGTTCAAGTGATTCTTCTGCCTCAGCCTCCCAAGTAGCTGGGATTACAGGAGCCCACCACCATGCCCAGCTAATTTTTTTTTTTTTTTTTGTAGAGATGGGGTTTCACCATGTTGGCCAGGCTGATCTCAAACTCCTGACCTCAAATGATCCACCTGCCTCAGCCTCCCAAAGTTCCGGGATTACAGGCACAAGCCACAGCTCCCTCCCGGCCAGATTCTTAAATGTTAGTTGCACTGTTGAATCTGAAACCATGTCAGTGAATTTTGTGTACTCTGCAACATTAAAATTGACTGGTCTATCTTGCACTGGATCTTTGACCTGTGTGTTATTTTGTAACTGCATACACTGGTCATTCAAAAAATAATAGTTTAATAAGTTATGCACATCTTTAAAATGTTGGCACATTTGATTACACAGTATTAAGCAAATCACATTCATTAATATGACCATCAGTGTCATCCAAAAAATCTTTAAGAATTGGGAAGTGGTTAAGATCTTGGTGGCAAATTCAGGTTTTCCAAAATTTCAGTTTTCTCCTGAAAGCTCAGATTATATCACTGGCAACAGATACTGTCCGTTTTTTTTGTTTTTTTTATTTTTGAGACAGTCTCACTCTATCGCCCAGGCTGGACTACAGTGCCGTGATCTTGGCTCACTGCAACCTCCACCTAGCTTGGATTACAGGCATGCACCACCACGCCTGGCTACTTTTTGTATTTTTAGTAGAGTTGGTGTTTTGCCATGTTGGCCAGGCTGGTCTTGAACTCCTGGCCTAAAGTGATCTGCCTGCCTAGGCTTCTCAAAGTGCGAGATTACTGGTTTGCGCCGCAGCAACCAGCCCAGTATTGTCACTTTTTCTTAAAGTGACAGGTTCATTTTATTCATTTTAGAGAAAATGTCTGCGGGATATCAAAGTCTGAATACGTATAAGTTGTCTGCTAGTCAAAAAAGCAAAAATGGTGCCCTATGGAAAAAAACTCATAACTCAAACGATTGCATAAATGCTTTTCCCCAAGATAGTCATTGTACTTAGGTATGCAGCAGAAGTGCTTTATGTGTGCTTCCTATTTCATCATACAGAATACTAAAAAGGCCAAGTTCTCAAGAGTTGATGTTTTAAAAATTAATACCTTTCATAATTTTATCAAGGATGTTAAGTGAAACTGGCCTTTTAAAAATTATTATGCTTTAAGTTCTAGGGTACATATGCAGAACGTGCAGGTTTGTTACATAAGTATACACGTGCCATAGTGATTTGCTGCATCCATTACCTCATCATCTACATTAGGTATTTCTCCTAATGCTATCCCTCCCTAGCCCCCCACCCCACAACAGGCCCTGGTGTGTGATGTTCCCCTCCCTGTGTCCATCATGTATTCTTATTGTTGAACTCCCACTTATGAGTGAGAACATGTGGTTTTTGGTTTTCTGCTCCTATGTGTTACTTTGCTGAGGATGGTGGGTGAAACTGGCTTTTTAAAAAGCGATAGGCAGTGAAGAATATACAAGTACATATTTTATTAGCTGTCAGAGTGATAGAAACATCACCACATAAATATAAATATAAAATAAATATAAAAATTAGCTGGGCATGATGGAGGGTGCCTATAATCCCAGGAGACTGAGGTGGGAGAATCGCTTGAACCCAGGAGGCGGAGGTTGCAGTGAGCCAAGATCATGCCATTTCACTCCAGCCTGGGTGACAGAGCAAGGCGCCATCTCAAAAAAAAAAAAAAAAAAAAAAGTGTATATCAGAATGCTCTGAAAAGATGTCTGCACATGGTACTAGTTTACACCAGCAGTTTTCAAAGTGTGATCCAGAGATCAGGAGGGAACCTTTCAAGGGATCTATAAAACTATTTTTGATAATATGAAGATGTTAATGAAAATGAAGTCTTTTTCACTTTCATTCTCTGGTGAGTATACAAGAGTGAGTCGAAGCTAAGGGATGGCAGAAGATAAATGAAAGAAGAAATGGTAAGGGAAGAGTGAATAGAGTAGGCATTAGTTGATCCTGCATTCCGAATAGCTACAGGCAGATGAGGCTGTGGACAGGCAGTGGAGCTAAGCATTGGAGGGCACGGAGGAAGACGGCAGGATCAGCTGGGCTTCCCAGTGTGCTGACATGGAAGAATGGGGCTGGGGAGGTGCAGAGGTGGGTGCAACAGGAGTCATGGAGATGCACATATATTTGAAAGATTTCCATCAAAACACAGTTAAAATAACTGTAGTAGATAGTCTGCCTTTTAGTGACTTATCAGTATTCCCTTTCTGTTGGTATAAATTGCATATTCAGTTATACAGGGGAAAGCAGCAGTGCCACTTTTTCAGTCATCCTGATGACTGGGTTGTATCTCTAACAACAGTGTTGACGGCAAAGGCAAAAGCTAAAATTGGGTTTTAACTTTTGCGCAGTTACTCAAATTTCATTAAAAATGAAAGACTAATTGTATTTTTGTTTTAATAGACAAAGATACACATATGTGTGTATTGTCTGCCATCAAAATACTCTCAGTGCAATGTTCTGAGGAAATGTCCGGGTATTTCATTAAAATACCTCCAGCAATCCCAACTGAAAAACAAACTCGAAGTGTATTTTGTGGTAAATGAATGGCTTGTGTGATTTCAGATGCTGCCAGTGACTGTCTCATTATATAATGTAGTTAATGTGTTGTTACTTCAAAGAGATATAGTTATAATGGGGGTAGGGTGGGGATTTCAAAGCCAAGTGTTAGGGAATATGGTATCCACTTGCTAGGAAAAAATAGTTTTATTGAAGTTTTAAGTGATTGTGAAATCAGTGGAGATTTTTATAGAAATGACTCTAATTCACTCATTAAAATAAGCACATTGGCTTTTAAATCTAATAGGCATTTTTCTGGGCAAAAAATACATTATTTAGCAAATAGTGTCCTTGTCATCAGCATGAATAAGTATTTATTTAGCAACTTCTATGAGTGAGGCATTAGAAGGGATGCAGTGAAGATGCATGTGGCCTTGGTCATCAGGAGCTTATGCTTGTTTTTAGCATCTCTTTATAGATTACTATCCATAGGCTAAACAAAACACGATAAAAGACTCATTTTTTTTTGCCCTAGGGGTTTTCCAAGTTGGGGTCCATCACCCTAGTCTCTGCTTTTCCTAGGCTGAGGGATAAAGTCATGGTTAGAAGTGGAGGACGATCCACCTAAATCCCTTCCTGATCATTTTCCCTTTTCTCCATGATTGCAGACCTGCCCTGCTTACCGTAAGAGCAATATGTTAGCTGGCTGCTTCTGTAGGATGGTTTGGGAGAAGGTAGACAGTATGCTGGAGTAGTTCTTGGCACCTTCAGATTATGAAAGGTTGAGAGGAACATAGCAAGAAAAAGTAAGCTCTATTGCAAAAAATTTTCATTTTTTAAAAAATTGCAGTAAAAAGAGAAACACATAACATAAAAATTTTACCATCTTAATTTTTTTATTTTTTTGAGCCATCTCAGCTCACTGCAACCTCCGCCTCCCAGGTTCAAGTGATTCTCCTGCCTCAGCCTCCCAAGTAGCTGCAATTACAGGCACTTGCCACCACATCCGGCTAATTTTTGTATTTTTGGTAGAGACAGGGTTTTGCCATGTTGGCCAGGCTGGTCTCAGACTGCTGACCTCAGGTGATCCATTCACCTCGGCGTCCCAGACTGTTAGGATTACAGGCGTGAGCGACTGTGCCCGACCTGTTTATTGTTTTAGATACATAGAGCAAACAGAACCACCAGTCCAAATTCAGTGAATTTTTATTTCTGTTAAGATCAGCTATATATTCATGCCAGGTTTAAAGAAGTATTTCTCAACTGATTGATTTATTCCTTGTCCATGGCTCTCATATAGACTGATAATGATAGTAATTAAAGGTATGAAATAATGTGATTGTGGTTGAGGTTTAAGGGTATTGCTAAGATACAATTATTTTTAGGTTTCAAGTACTTGATATTATTAATTTTTTGTGTCTTATAGATAGTGTCTGACAGCCAGTCTTTAAGGAGCTTACTTTAGTTATGGAGTTATATATTATTGCCATATTGGTACCAGGACTTAAAATGGTCTCATGCTGACAGTACTGTAGGAGGAATAAAATAAACAAGCAAAATCCAGTAAACCAAATAGGAATGGGTGAGCAATATGTAGGATGACTCAGAATGCGTGAGGTGTTGGTAGTGCTTACGCTAGAACACGGCCTGTCTATCTAGTGTTGTCTTTGTGCTTGACCATCTGTGGCATCTATATTGCTTCTGGCCTGTTGCCAGGTCCTGATGGAATATTATCAGTTCCTTCTTACAAAACATTAAAAACACCTCGGGTGTGTGAATAGAGGAGGTAATGCAGGGACTGAGGCAGCTTCAGAGAACTACATTGTGGAAAGTTGCCATAATGTTCAGAGCCACCCTCGTTTGTTCATTCTTAACCTCAGTTATACAGTAACTCAAGGATGGAGTGTATTTGGTAGCACTGTGACAGTTTTATGGCAAAATATTATCTAGGCCCTTTGGGGCTACTTATCACCATCCATCCCTCTGAGCATAGGCTGGTCATTTAACTGTGAAAAAGCACAACCACCAAACACAGGAAAAGTAAAAAGATAAAACTAACCTGTGGGTGATCATTAGTAGACCAGAATTCATTAACATAGTCATTATCGAAAGGGTATAGAATTTCCCCCCAAATAATAGCATTTCATAAATTTATAATACTGCCTAAAGAACTGTCAGGTGTTTTCATTATTTATCCTTTTATTTTGCATGGGAAATATAACTTATTTTTATACTGTAATTTCATTTAGGTTTCTGAAAGTATACAATGTTATTACATCAGTATCATTTATAACAAGTTCTTTTTCCATTCAGATACCTCAGAATCCACATGTTAAATATTAGATTGGTACATTATGGCTCTAGAACTGTGATTTGGTTACCATTTCTCTTACCTACTTTGTATTTGGTGGGGAAAGATTTGCCAGGAAATGAGACTGAAGGTGTCATAGTTTTGGCTAGATCGTAGCTTATAGGATATCATTAGACTTTATCCACGTACTCTCTCATCTGTTTTTAGGGTAACTTAAGATTTGATCAGGATTTGTTTTTTGGAGTGATGGAAATGTTCTGTATCTTAGTAATGATGTTGGTTACATTACCGTGTATATTTGGTCAAAACTCATAGAACTGTACACCAAAAAGCATTAATCTTATTTTATGTAAGTTAAAAAATAATACTTTAAAAATAAATGTAGTAGCCGGGCATGATGGCTCGCGCTTGTAATCCTAGCACTTTGGGAGGCTAGGTCAGGAGTTTGAGACTAGCGTGGCCAACATAGTGAGACCTCGTCTCTACTTAAATAAACAAATCAATCAATCAATCAATCAAGCAAGCAAGCAAGCAAGCTGGGCATGGTGACAGGCGCCTGTAGTCCCAGCTACTCAGGAGGCTGAGGCAGGAGAATCGCTTGAACCTGGGAGGCAGAGGTTTGCAGTGAGCCAAGATCGGCACCACTGCACTCCATCCAGCCTGGGTGACAGAGTGAGACCCTGTCTCAAAATAAAGTAAAAATAAATTTAGTAAGATTACTGGATGTGAGGTTATTATTGCAAAACTTGTATTTCTATATAATAGTAAAAATCAGAGAATGAAATTTTTAGAAAGATATTTATAGTAGCATCAAAAATTATCAAATGCCAGGAATAAATCTAAGAAAGATACCTGAAACTTTTACGGAAGTTTACGTGGATTCTAAAATTCATATGGCAGTGCAAATGGTAAGAATAGCCAAGGTAATATTAAGGAAGAACCAAGTTGTAGGATTCACACTATTGAATATACAGTGTGGAATAAACAAATAGATCAGTGGAACAGAATAGAGTCCCAACTCAGACCCACATATATGTATATACTTAATTTATGATTAAAATGGTGCTTCACTGGCCGGGCGT